>CAJHQP010001032.1:0-135568 GCA_905132765.1 Moricandia arvensis
AAAGAGTCCATCAAAGGCAATGCCATAGAGGTAACTTTACAGAATTATTCTGAGGGGGTGAAAACACCTCAAATGTGTCACTTTGTGAATGATTCCGAGGAACCGCTATTACGAAAGCTTGAATACCCATCATGTGACTCTTGAAAATTTCATAATTATATGCATAAATAATTATTGTTTGTGTAAGGCTAATGTATCAATATTGGTGTATTTGTTGCTAGCTAATGATTGTAAAATATTATATGTATTAACATATCTTATTTCTATTAATTTCTTTGTATATCTAAACATTCCCATCCAAACACATGCTGGAGATATTTATCTACCAGATAGTGGAACATTACCACTATTTGAAACGCATAAATAGTTTTTTGAACTAAACCTGACAATATTCACTGTTAACGTTACGATGGGTCTTGCAGACGTGCTTGAATGGATTGGTAAGCTCTTCACTTCTAATGGAAAAAAATTTTGAAAAATAATGTTTTATTTTCTCCGGTTATAAAAGGATTTGTTGAGCTTAGGACATGTATCTTTAAGGCTTTATACTCGTCTTCATTCGGGGATGTAGGAAGTATAATGTATATTACTTCTTGAGAAATTAGGAAAATATGTTGGGTAAACTACAATACTCAGTCCCTTCTGGGTCTTACATCGTCTGATAAGCGGAATAATCAAGTTGGTTATTAAGGGAAATCCTTGAAGATTTCACGCTATGACATGATCATGCTTGGTCCATCCATGCCCACAAATAATGAAAAAAAATCATCGGAACTCGCATGATCATTCCACTACCATGCTGTAAAATCCTAAGAAGTATTGGGGATAACTGGTGATGGCTGTGAGGACTTTAAACATAACCTGATTTCTCTTTACAAACAAATAAAATTAGAAAGCAATCAAGCATCTATTGCAGAAAATCTAGAAACTACTAACGCGAAAATTTTAAGAGAAAAAATAGTGGGTTATGAATCCTTTTTCTAGCAGCTTTCTGTTTTAGTGAAATTTTAAACCACTGAAATATTCTACAGGAACAATATCTAAAGCTTAACAAATCTACCAACTTAAATTTGAAAGGCATAAATAAACTAATCAGCCCTATATTAGGGGAGTAAAATGATACTTGTTTACTGGCGTGTTTCTCTAGGAAAGTTGATTATAAGAACTACGCGCCAACGAAAATAGATTAGAATTTACCAATTTGTCTTGAAAGCAATTCAAGGCGATATTTGTGATCTATACATCCACGCTTGTGGGAAATGCTTCTATCTTAGGGTAATGATCGACACACTGAGATAGATGGTGCTTCCAACGTTTGGTCTAATGTCCTTCAGAATTGGGCAAGGTAATGTCAATGATACGAATGGCAAAGTAACGGCACAACTTCAATGAGAGTAAATAGCAAGTAATGGAATGATCCTGACTTTCGTTTATAACGAGGAATTTCTCACTTTCTTGCTCTTCTAAACCTTTTCTTGTCGTGTGGCAAAAATGTTTTATCATTTGGTTGCCTTTTATCCTTTTATATGTCGTGTGCAAAACTGTTTATCTTCATAGTCTCTATTTGTGTGTATTGTGATAGGCGCATATAAAAATAGATAAAATATGTCTCAGATGCTTTGAAGATAAAAAATCATATGGGTTATTAGAGACAGAAAGATAAAAAAAGAATATTTAAACAAAGATGATAGTGTTCTCATGGTTTATTAGAGATAGATAGAGAGATAATGTCTTCATTTCCTCAAATGGGCTCAATCCCTCTAATGGGCACTAGTCACATGATTGTTTAAATAGCAAAAGTAAACAACGAATAAAATCCCCGCCTACGGCGTGTATCCATCCCAATACTATGAGAAATAGGCCCAGTCCCTCTAATGGGCCAAGTCAACTGATTGTTTGGATGACAAATGTAAACAGCAAAATAAAGCAAGAAATCATCTCGAATCTCTATCGCCTATATCGCTATGAAATCCCTCATTTTAACCACTATAGCGTTTTGAAAGGAAGTCGAAAAAGAAGAAACTTTTCAGATCTCGTGTCCTGCTCGACTGTCTCCAACGGTTTCTCTCGTCATAATAGGTATAACTTGGATTTTGTTTGTTTAATAGGACTCTGTGTGGTTGTTTGTTTGATGTCGTTGATATTGCAAGTTTGAAAAAAAATATTAAGAAAAAAAAACTAAAGGGAGAGAAACCCCTACTGCCTGAGGAAGAGGATAGAGATACGAACTTGGCCGCAGAACATAAACCCGATAAGAAGAAGAAAAAAGAATAACTATGGAGACACGAGGGTTAGTGTGATTCTATGTCACTCTGTTAGTTTGTGAAATAAATGGGTATAAGTAGGATGACTATTTTGTTTTTTGATTAGATAAATGGTAGTGATTGGTGTTTAGTGAGTAATTGGACTAAAACTAGTCTGATGTGTATCCTTCTTCCTATTGTTTGACTGTTTCAGGATTTAACCCTCTGCTCAATAACTTAAAGATCCCATTAATTCAATTGTGAGAACTAGTTAATTCTAGGGAACAAGAAATGGGAGAGTGGACGAAGGCATTAGACATGAGAGTCGCTGCATTGGAAGAACAAGATGGAGATGCGGAGAACAAGATGGAGGCGTTAATTAGTAGTAAATGTACTATGGTGTATAAATAATTACCTGCATGATGATTTTACATAAAAATTATGAGATCAAAGTTTTGATAGAATAAGTATTATAAAAAATTTAAATGTTTAGCGATTTTAAGTAAATTTACTTAAGTTAATTCTTATTTTGTTTATTTAACATTAATTATTTATGAAAAAAGGTTTGGGTATAGGGCATAGTTTTAGAGATTGGGATTGAATGAAGGAATATGTAGACAATGTGGAGAATAGAAGGAAGGGAAGGATAGAAGAAAACCAAAAGATCTGGTCCCGTTGATTTTGTCAAATCATAGTTGAGATCGTGATCTGCGTGATAAACGCAATAGCCAATCAGGGAGATGAAGAAAGACAAAGCTCTGGTCCATTGATTTTGTCTAATCTAGCGGCTGATAATAGGTAGAACCCAATGAAAATAAATTTATTATTTTACGGAATTTCCCCATACACTTTAACAAAATCAATTTCATCCGATTATGATGTTGTCACCATGTAGTTTTGACACATTTCCATATTTTTCCTATATTAAAACCTTAAAGCTTAACTACACGGTGGCAACTAAAAGCATTAAACTTTCACGATAACTAAAAAAATATACAGCAAAAGTATTATAGAAAAAATATAAAACAAATATTATATTATTCTAAAATAATGCATTTATGTAAAAGCATGCACAATCATTCATAAAATATTTACATAATCCACATCATAATTACCTCCATAATGATTTTACATATGATCATTATAGAAATTATATAATATTTAGATATAAATTACGAGATCAAATTTTGATAGAATAAGTATTATAAAAATGTTTGATTTTCTTTAAATAAATTAACATAAGTTAAATTCTTATTTTTTATTTGACATTAATTATTTTGGAAAATTTTGTTTGGTGTATAGGGTATAGTTTAGGGTTTGGGATTGAAGGAAGGAAGACGTAGACAATGTGGAGAAAGAGAAGGAAAGGAGGGATCAGAAGAAAACCAAAAGATCTGGTCCATTGATTTTTTCAAATATATAGCTTGAGATCATGAGTAAGTGAGTAAACGTATACCAATTAAAGGAGGTGTCTTCTTGAATTCCTCTTACATGCTCTACGTGTATGAATAGTCTACCAAACGTAATAGTTTTATTTCGAGAACTAAAGATATGATTTACACGATTTGAAAATTGATTTGACATGAAGTAGAAAGTAGAAGTAAAAAGTGTATTTGATAAGTTTAGTTGACTAAAGGACCTTTCTAACTAACAACCTTTAGTTAATATATAAAATTTTAAATTAGTTTTCATCTCAATATACTAATTAATCGAATTTTGTGTGACCAATCTAATCCATATTTATGCTTTTATTTACTTGGTTGGAGTTATATATTGAAGCTATAATTAACGAGTGAACCAAGAAAATGGTAAGTTTTAACAAGTATCCATTCTCTTATATAATTTTGGTGCTTATATATGAAAATGTGAAAACGATGAAGTGTAAGATGTGAAAACGATTAAGCTTACACGTTCTAAGGATGATCTTTGTTTGTAATATTGTTGTTTCCCTACCTACTCACTCTAAGACTTATGTTGAAAGTTCTCATTCTATCTTTCCAAGACCAACAAGTTTTTTTAAGTTTTACGAGTTAGCCAAACAAAAATAAAGATAACTTTATCAAATTTAACCTACTCTACAATCACGAACTACAAGTTTTTCTATTTTTTACGGAAAAAGCTATAACATAAGTCATACAAACATTAAGTCATAAAAATAAACATAGTTTTAACACATTCAAGTTTTCGAAACAAAATAAAAGACAATTACAACATAAGTGTCACTGTTTTACCAAGTTTGACCAGGTTTATAAAGGCCCTATTGCCCCGTGTCTTCGAACATACAGCTCATTGTTTAGTAACGATTTCCTGAACTCCTCAACCTCTGGCAAACGCGGGTTGAACCTGAGTCGGATAATCACCCTCGGTCTCAAGCCAAAGATCATTCTCAAAATAACCTGTGAAAATGAGTTTAGGAAACGTTTTTCTCAACTTACACATTTAAAACTAAACACATATTATAATACACATACCTATAAACTTCTTGACCCTCCACATCTAAAGGACCACAATAATCTGTCCTTGACCCCTCTTATTCTCAAACCCATCCTGGAAGGCATAAGCATGATTGCAGTTTCCACACATTTAATCTTACTCTCACAATTATGCATAAAACAATGTGTCAAAACATTAATGTAAACATGTTTGCTGTGATCATTTGTTACTTTGTACTTACATGTTTTGGCCTAATGTGAAACATGATCTTTGGCCCTTCAGGGCCGTCCAAATGGGCTTTCGTGTCGAAGACAACTCCCACTATATATATGGGATATTTTGTGTCTATGTAGGACATGTGAGGGATCTCATGGATTCTCTTGAACTCCATGTAAAGTTTCTTGTTGAGTGGAGCGATGATGTGGATTCTAGTATGACCCATAGCAGTGAGTCTGAAGGGAGATTTTGTTGCCTGGAAACCCAGTAAGACATGGTTAACTTCGACACGAAATATTTCGACCCAATTCCCTCTTCCTTCTCCATGCCTCTAAATTATTCAGCAGTCAATCCAAATATGCTCATATCCATCTTGGTTCCCTGCATAAATAACATAAAGCATACAAATCAAATCACTTGCATGTTATTAGAAAGTTGAGAGATAATGATTATAAACTTAGAGCCTCATCACCTAGGATGTAACTCCAGTAGGGTCCAATACCGGTAATTGGCAGGAAGTACGAATGGATCCTAAGTATTCTAACTCGGAAACGCCATGAACTGAGGCTCTTGTTGTAGACAACGTTGCCAAGCATGTTGTAATCTGCCATATTGTTTGTCGCTTCTTTGTTTGTCACTGAGTTAAGGTTTTTTTTTTCAGAGAGAGGGAAGGTTACGATTTAGTGGAGTTGAATAGCTTTATTCCGATATTCATTTCCTTGTTATAAATACACTATCTGCCTCTTTACAAACAAAAGATAAAGAGTAGAAAGTCAAGTTTAATGATTATTATCTCCAAGAGAAGCAACCGTTGCAGAGAGAAGATGTGTCTTTTTGTGGCCTCATCAACTCACGATTAAATGGAGAAGTTACTACTTGTATTTATGAGAATCATTGAATTAAGCCATCATTATAAAGTAACATTATCACCAAGTAAAAATATAAATTAAGCCATCATCGTAATTTTAACATAATATAAATTAAGTATAGTATAAGTTACAGATCTAAATGTAAATTAAGCTATCATCATAAATTTTTAAATACAAATTATACAATCTGAATTACTGAAAGTTTTAAAAAGTTTTATAGTTACACCAAATTTTACAACTGTTGCGCAGAAGAGTATTGTATGTTTGAGTCGTCCATCAAATCATTCATAAATATCACTCTTAAATGGCTATCTACTTGCGAGGTGTTTATGAGTTCTTAATGCTCCTTTTAGTTGATGAACTCAGTGCCGGCCCTGGCCTAAAGTTGGGGAAGCACCAGCTTTAGGCGCCAAGTTATATTAACTGTTTGTGGGCATCACAAATACCAAAAGTTGAATGTATCCTAGTGGTTGTGTACCAATAAATTGGCTCGAGGGTATATCGTTTGACCAACACAGGCCCCCAAAATGTATTTTTTTCTTTAGGCATTAATACATCTTGCTGGTGAGACGGGGTTAATTTCCGTTTATAATCGCTGGAACCCAACGACCTCGTTTTGTAAAACATAAAGGGACATAAAACCACCAATTCTCCAACCATAAATCCCTAGTTCTCTCAAAATCAAAAATAAGAAACTCATTTCAAAGCTTTGTATCGATTTCATGATGAGTTCATCTGCAAAAGTACAATATGCAGGAGGAGATTGTGGGTCTCCAACGAAGTGTGATTGTGGATTACGTGTGGTACCTTTACTATCAAAGACACAAGAGAATCCATGAAGACTTTTCTACCATTGTATAAGAAAAAAGAGGTAAGCTTCCTCCTCACCTGTTTATGTTATAATTTAGACAGAAAGATATCTAATTTGGTCATGAATTGTTTAAGTGGATTGAGGATGCTGTATCTGAGGAGGTTGAAGATGCTATTCCAAAACTCGAAATCATTGACATGGAGATTACTAAGACCAAAACCGAGGTTGATGAGTTAAAGACTTTGATTGAAGATTTGAGGCTACTCCAAAACTCAAAATCATTAACAGGGATATTACTAAGACCAAAACCGAGGTTGATGAGTTAAAGACTTTGATTGAAGATATGAAGGAAGATGTAGCAAGGAGCAAAATAGAAATCAGGAATTTGAAAGCTTTGATGGCAATGTGCCTTTTGTGTGTGTTTATGGTTTTGTTGTTAGTAGAATGAATATTATGGAACCATATCAGCTAAAACAGATCATTTAAACATGGTAGATCCAAAATAAAACATCACCAAACCATGTTTTACAACCAAAGTTGGTTTAATATATTATAAAACAAGGTCGTTCAGGTTTAACATCGACAAACTATTTTGTAACTTTATAATAAATAGTTATTTGTGTCGTAAACTATTAAAAACAAATACAAGTATGTGAAAGTTCTAATTTTTGTTAAGGTATAAGTATAAGGTGTTATGTATAATTAATTATAAAGTGATGCTGCTTGCAATACGTTTTTTGTCTGTTCTTAAACTGACTTTCTTTTTGTTAGTAGATAACTTTATTAATAGAGTTATGCATTACTTCCTTTTTTCAACCAAACTTCAAATCATTCTCAATTTGGCCGGCTTAAAAATGAAATTGGTCGTATATAGTATAAATTATCTCATAAAAACAAAGAATCAAAATGAAGCCGTTTGGACAAGTGGTGGATCTCTACTATTGGCAAGTCAACTGCCGGTTATGGGAATGGATTTAAAACCCTAAACCCTAATATCCCCAATGTTTATATTCACATATTTATATATTTCTTATATATCTTACTATGTTTTTACGTATCTTATACAATATATATTATAATTATTACTATTAACTAGTGCTGGTATAAGAGCCTTAATATAATGATTGTTATAATACATTGTATGGTTAAGGCTTCAATGATTTAGATTTCCCAATTTATTATGACATCACCAATAGAAGGCTTGATTGAAATGGAGCATGAAAAAATGTGTTCAATATTTTATGAAATCTTATTTATCGGTTTTGAATTGACTAAATTTTAAAAACAAGTTGTTTATTTTCTCAAGGTGTGTAATCGTGACATCTTTAGAATATTTGTGCAGTCGATGTTGTGTTACACAACTAAGTTATTTTATTATCAAAACACATTTAAATTCCGTGTCAATCGAGAAACTATCAATCGACAAACTATTTTGTAACTTTATAATAAATAGTTATTGAGTCGCACAATTGTTATAACAAAAATTATGGAAAAGTTATAATTTATAGACGCATAAGTATAAGGTATTATTTATAATTAATTATAAAGTGATGCTGCAATACTTTGTTTTGTGTATTCTTAAAATTACTTTATTTCCGTTAGTGGATAACTTTATTAATATAGTTATACATTACTTCCTTTTTATCAACCAATTGTCAAAGGTAGAATAACACGATTAAAAAATTTAAAATTTGTTTGTATGTGTAGACACAAAAGAGGTACATACTTGTTGGTCGTTATTATTTTATTGACACAATCAATGGACCAGAGCTCTTGACTTTCTTCATCTCTCTGATTGGTTGTTACATTTATCACGTAGATCGCGATCTCAGCTATAGATTTGCAAAATCAACGGACCAAATCTTTGGTTTTCTTCCTCAACCTTCCTTCCTTCTATTCTCCACATTTTCTACGTTTTCTTTCATTCAATATCAAACCCTTAAACTATACCCCAAACTTTTTTTCATAAATAACTAATGTTAAATTAACAAATATTTAGCTTATGTTAATTTCTTAAACTAACATCAAATATTTAATTTTTGTAATACTTATTCTATGAAAACTTTGATCTCGTATTTTATATCTAAATATCTGTAACGACCCGGTCCGGTAAATCCCGTAAGTTTCGGGAAAACTCTCGGGATTTCTCTATAAATCCACAAACTCACCCTTATTTCTTCATTTTGCAAGAAAGAGAAGAAGAGAGAGAGAGAGAAAGAGAGAGGAAGGAAGAGAGAAGAGAGAGAGAAGGGAGGTCTCACCGGAGCTACAGTCATTCGTCGCTGGAGCCACCACCGCCAAGACCAAGCCACTAAAGTCATCACCGTTCGCAACCGAAGGTATGACCGGAAACCGCCTCGTTTTTAAGTTATATTCCGTTCGTTTAGAAAATCGTTCGTATCTCGCAAACCGTTGCGTTTCTCGAGGATCTGAGGCCACCATCGTGTTCGTGACGTCGAGACGAAGCCGGAGCTCGAAGATCAGCCGGAACCCGCCGTCGACGCGCCCTCACGCGCCACCACGCGCCGTCGCTCCGCCGCGCGTGGATCACACGCGCCGGCGCCGGCGATGACGCGCGGCCGCGCGTGGGACTCACGCGCCGGTGTCGGTGTCACGCGCCGACGCGCGTGGGCCTCACGCGCCGGCGCCGGAACCGACGCGCCGGAGCGCGTGAAGTCCACGCGCCGGCGCCGGGCAGACGCGCCGCCGCGCGTGTGGTGCACGCGCCGCCGTTGACCGCCGCCGTTGACCGATGTTGACTTTTGCCCAGCAGTTGACTTTTTGCCCGTTTGTCCGTTTTGACCCGTTCGAAAGGCGTCTGACTCGATTTTTCGTTCTGGTTTCAGATTTGGAGTCTGTTTGAGCCCCAGGAGCCCGCAAGTATCACTTTTCCACATTGCTAAGGTGAGGGTCTATTCCGTAAATCCCGAACCAGTATTAGAATTCTTCCTATTGTCGTTTAGTTTCGAAACATGTTCCGTCTGATTGAAATCGAGTCTTGCGTGGTAGTTAGTTCAGTCTTTGCGAAACGAAACTAGGGGTCTAGAGGATTCAACTATTGATATGATTGAGTGATATTAAGCGATGGTACATATATATATGTATTTAGATATATATTAGTAGGGACTATGTGATAAGGTCGTGTGCTCGACTCACCACAACTCACATGTAGTAGAGACGGCCCTCCAGTGCGGGGGATGTACCTTGCTACAGCTCACATGTGGTAGAGACGACCCTCCATGTGCGGGGGATGTACCTTGCCACAGGGTTGATTTTTGAGAGTACAGAGACGTAGTTCTGTACTGTGTGGTGGGCGAGGTTCAGAGACGTAATTCTGGGCTACCGACGCATATTTGTTTGGAACGCCACGCAGAGACGTTTGTATTCGACGCATGTGGTAGAGACGGCCCTCCAGTGCGGGGGATGTACCTTGCCACAGGGTTAGGGTGCGGGGGTACAGAGGCATACTGTACCAGCCACGCGTAGCATATTTACATATATCCATAGAGGAGAATGCAGAGCGTATGGCTTATCTATGTGCTATCATTGCATTGATTGTTCCGTGTGATGTCCTAGACATCGTGTTTGTTCATGTTAGTGCTAAACTTCCATAGTGGGAGTTCTTTTACCCGAGTCAGTGGTTTGCGTTTAGCATCCCATACCTCACTGAGTGACTTCCCCGTTGCTCACCCCTCACTCCTTTCCCCCTTTCAGGTGATACTGACGATCAGGATTGATCATATCGGGCTGGTGCTTTTGGGACTATTTTCTTCGTTGTGTTTCAGACTTATTTTATAATATTACCAACTTTATTCGAGTTTGTGTATTATTTGGATTTATGAAATTTGGATTTTTATGTATAATTATTATGATGGTATTTCAGAGAATTAATAATATTATTATATTATTACGTGAGATGCGGGTCTCACAATATCATATAATTGATAATATATAAAATCATTATTGAGGTAATCATTATGTAGATTATGTAATTAGTTTAAATCTAATGAATGATTTTGTAAGTTTTTATCTACGTGCAATGTTTTAAAAAATATAATATTTTTTTATAATTTTGTTCATAATACTGTTTTATAAATCCAATGAATTATTTTGGTTTTAGAATAATTTGGTTAATCATTTAAGAGATTTATGTATTTGGTTTTCTTTATAAAAATGATATTGTTTGTTTCAGAAAAGAACCGAAATTGTTTGTTTATTTATTTATGTTATGTGTAAAAATTGTAATATCATATAATAATATTTAATTTTTACATTGGATGTGTTGAATAAAAATTCAAAATTTGGGTTTCATCATTATTTTTTCATTGTAACGTTCACCTGTTTAAAGAGGTATCTTATCAAAATCTTTATTTCCTCCTCTGCGTGTTTCATAATAGTAAAAAAAACGTAACAATTTCTACAACTAATGCTATGACTTATGGATTCTTATGTTTTGGTTAGTATTGTTATACGTCAGTTTACCTAGTTATACATGGCAAGGCAACGGCCGATTATCGGCAAAGGGTTTAAAACCCTAAACCCTATATCTCTAATGTTTATATTCACACATAATTTTCTTATATATCTTGTAATTTACGTATTTTATATATATTATAATTATTACTATTAACTATTTCTGATATATGTTTGTTATAATACATTGTATGGTTAGGCTTAAATGATTTAGCTTTCTTAATTTATTATGACATTACCAATACAAGGTTTGATTGAAATGGAGCATGAGACAATGTGTTCAATATTTTATGAGATCTTATTTATTGGTTTTGAATTACTAATAAATTTAAGAAAAGTTGTTGTTTTTTCTCAAGGTGTGTAATCATGACATCTTTAAAAAATTTGTGCAGCCGATTTTGTGTAAGTCGGTTGGTCGGTTTATTCAACCAAACCTCAAATCATTTTCAATTTGGTCGGTTTAAAAATGAAATTGGTTATATCATGTGATATACTTTAACCTTCAATTTGGTCGGTTTAAGTATGAAATTGGTTATATTGTAAACGAATCCAAACCATCATACCACATGCAAGTGGAGAATTTGTATTGGCAACCTTTCGTCTTCACCAAGACGTGAATCTATTTAACTGCATTTTATATTAACTTTCCATCTTTGTTGTTTTTTCAGCAATTATTCGTCTCTTTTGAAAAAATTTCCGATCTAGTGGCTACATCTTCTTCATCTTCCGAAGACCATTTATTTTCCATTACTCCTTTTCAGACTCTTCTTCAGACACTTCATCGGATTCTCTATCACATGCTCTCACAACTACACCTTCTGATGCCGTTTCTGAATGATCCTCCACTATGTCGGGTCGCTTTGCGAACGTTATTTCTTCGGGTTCTGATGGATACACGGCAATTTTCAGTGAGTTCCGCGGAATTGAGTTCCATCAGAACATTTCCTGGGTTATGGTGGAGTTGTGCAGCTTGTTCCGCATTGCCCCAAGTCAACTAACTCTCCGTTCCTAGGGACTTATACATGCCCTTCAAGTCCTTTCAAACCTGTTTGCTGTAAAAATGACTGGTAGCATGGTAGCTACTCCTTTTGTACTTAGAGAAATTGGAGAAGGGTCTCGTCGTTTCGAGTTGTTATCACGTCATCGTTGTAGGTCCTCGGTGGAACTTCCGGAGTGGATCAAAAACACACCAACACGTGGCGGATATATTCCTAATTTAACTATCATATATACAGTTTAATATCATAATGCTATTAAATTTTATGTTAGATTTAATCTAAGATTACAAAACTCACCAACGTTATCCTCATATTCTGATTGACTACCAAAGGTCTTACTTTTGGAGAGAGATTATAAAGCTTTAAATTTTAGGCCGCTTTCAGTGGCAGATGCGAAAGAGATAGGAAAATGAAATGGCAAGGCAATGATGTTTCAGCAAGGAAACCGCCAGCTTAAAAACCCCCACTTGTGAAATGAAGGATTCCTAAGTATGAAATTTGGTTATATTGTAAACCGATCCAAACCAAAACGCTATTGAAATAAATTCATTATATTTTCCTCTTATGTTCAGATTGAGTAGCAAAAGTTTTGCTTTTGGAGAGAAAACCATCAAAATTTACTTTCAGTGGCAGACAGGAAATACATATGAAAATGAGATGGCAAAGCAATAATGTTTCAGCAAGGGAACCACTAGATTAAAAACCAGAGTTGTGAGACAAAGGGTTTCAAAGAATTATCTTATGGAAGATGAGTGTTACTAGTCAATACTATACGGCTTGTTTGCATTCCTCAGGCAGACATAATCATTCCTTATGGACAGCTACTCCCCCTATAAAGCAACCTACTTTTCATAAATTAATCATCGCTATCCTATTTTTATGTAAAAACTTCACCATTTTAAGTTCCATTTTTTTACGTCTCCAACCCATTAATATATCTACTTCCTTATCTTGTCAAGTCAAATGGTGAAATTTGACATATATTTATAATTTAACGATCATATATAAAATTAAATATAAGTTTATGGTGCAATTGGCCCAATCGATGTAAAAAAGGATATGTTCGAAGGGTTGTCTTGTGGAAGAGATGTAATTTCCCTTCGAAGAGATAAAAAATGATAAAGTTATTATACTCTCTTGCTAGTTTCATGCAAGAATTTAGTTTTTAGCCTTTGAATTTAGACTTCTAGTGGTTGAAATTTTGGCTTAATTAAAATAAAATTAACTAATTTTCTTTCTTGCACGTCAATTTCTTTCAATATTTCTATTAATTTTTTTTCCTTTTAATTCTTAAAATTTTCATCTCACTGTGAAAAATTTTTCTCTTCACTTCTAACCAACATGACAATTTATAAAATCTTTGTCCATTTTTGAACTCCGTCCAAGAAAACACTCAACTGATTCAAGTTAAGCTACTACGCAGATGGAAAATCAAATTATCATCTCCTTGATTGTACAATTTGAAGTTGATTTTCTTCGATTCTGAAGTTATGTGTTACTAAATTTTTAGCTCTGTTCTATATATTGTTATTTTATACAATATTTTGGTAGCATGTACAAGTGTACTCTTGTATTGTTGTACAAGTATTTTCTTTCTTGTGGAAAATAAAATTAACTAATTTTCTCTCACTAATTTTCTCTCACTAATTTTCTTTCTTGCACGTCGATTTCTTTCAAGTATTTCTATCAAATTTTTTTCTTTTTCCTTTTAGTTCTTAATTTTTTTATCTCATCCTGAAAAATTGTTCTCTTCACTTCTAACCAACATGACAATTTATAAATCTTTGTCCACTCTGAACCTCGACCAAGAAAACACTCAACTGATTCAAGTTAAGCTACTATGAAGATGGAAAATCAAATTATCATCTCCTCAATTGTACAACTTGAAGTTGATTATCGTCGATTCTGAGGTTATGTGTTACTAAATTTTTAGCTCTCTTCTATATATTTTTATTTTATAGAATATTTTGGTAGCATGTAAAAATGTAATTTTCTATTGTTGTACAACGTCTATTTCAGGGGAAGAAAATTCAATCAATTATTCCTCATGAATGTGTTTCATACATTGTTGGAGACTTCCGCAAAAACAATTGGTATTCTGTCAAAGATTTTAGGATAAGGACAAACGTTGGTAGAACCAAGACAACCAAACAACATCTTTAAACTCAAATTCACTATATCAACCATAGTTAAGGACATTCCTTCTGTATCATCTTCATTTTACTTCAATCCTTCCTCTTTCGTTGTTATTATCCATAGGAGGCTTGACTTCCAAATTGGCTATTGGTAAGTAATAATAGTTTGTACTTATATAAGTTATGTTTCAGTTTATTGATTAAATTTTTTTAATCTTGAGTATGTTTAATAACAGTAATTACTTTAGATGTTATCGGCGTGGTAGTTAGTTGTGCACCATTCCAAGTTCTTTTGAATGAAGAAACATATTTCAACGACCTTCCATATCTAAGTTTTACAATAGAAGATGATAGGTATATTCATTATCACTGTATAATACTACATAAATATACTATGTATTGTCATAATATGTTTGTTATACATAGGGAACGTATAATCGAATGCCAAACAGTAGGTGACATTGCCGTTCAGTGTGAGAAAAATCGTGTTCGTTGTCAACAAAATGGAGATCCTGAAATATGCTTATTACTATTTTGGCATATTAATCAATTCCCATATTGAATTATTTTTTTCTTTTTCATTGCGTTAAATTGCATACTGCATTAATATGTATTAATTTACCCCCAAGTTTAGTTTTTTTACATGTATGCACGAATACAACCAGGTACTGTGGTTTACTTGCCCTTGATCGAAGAGAAACTATCCCTCCTGCTAACGCAAAGATGCTTATGGATTTGGAGATATTCGAGCAGTATCCTTGGGGAAGAGTGGCTTTTGTTGTACTTGTCAGCAGATTAAGGATGCAACTGCAAAGAAAATCAAGGGAAACAGTTATGTCTGCAAGGGGTTCGTGCAAGTAATCTAGGTTTGGGATTACGCTTATATACCCTGTCTTGGAGAAGCAATTGGGCATCCTATCAGTTCAAATGGTCCATGCTTATTGAGCTTTAAAGTCAAGGCTGGAAAGCTCCCCTTGGGTGCTATACTTGAAAAAAGCGAATATATGTTAACTTCGTATGGATTCATCAAAATTTTGTATTTCAATTTCTCTTGAAAACCACATAATTTGTTGTATAGGTAACTTGTATGTGCCTAAGAGGCATATATGAAGTTCATTTGATTTGGGAACACCAAGATGAGGATCCTGAGATTGACAATCCTTTGGAGTTCCTTCGCCAAGACAATTCCCTGAGTACCATTACTTGGCAGACCCTGCCAGAGTACCCATTGACACCGATTGAATGTCACAAGCGTAGGCTGGTTGCAAGCCAGAGGAAATCGAAGAAATCAAAGAAGGTGGCAAGCAACAGGCAAGAGAACATTGCAGATGGAGGTGAAAAATGTGGTGATATTGCAGAAGCTGAAGAACAAGTACAAAGCGATGATGATGGACATTTCATTATACAACGGAGGAAGAAACCAAGACATGATTTTTTTTAAAGTCTGCCAGAATTTTATTTCAGCTGTCGTCAGAAAAAGTGGAGGTCTTGGAAACACAATTTAATAGTGAACCGGTCTCAGCAGTTTTTCAATCTGCGGGTGGAATTACCATAGATAATCTAGCAACTCAAATCACTTAGCTGGAAGAAATTATTTAAGTTAAAACACCCGCACACAATCGGCTCTCTAACAGAAAGCTACCAGCAAAACCAGCTACACCAACGGTATGTCATTCATTTCAGTAAGCAATGGCAAGGCAACAATAAGTAATGTTTCTTAATTCCCTTTGAGATTATTGTTTTTTTTTCTGTCACAGGCAGGGGAAGAGAGACTACAATACAAGGAATTGATGGACACCATGACCCGTGAAAGAAGAAGAGAAAGAGGAAGGCAAACTAGTCAGAGAGGATCACTCAGACAACCCAGAGGAAGAGAATGCAGGAGAAGACATGGAAGAGGAACTGCCATTTGAGGGGTAAGGCATATATGTTGGAGAGAGTGCACCACAAACAGTAAGGAAAATCACCCAGACAACCCAGAGGAATAGAATGCATGAGAGGACATGGAAGAGGAACTGCCATTTAAGGGGGAAGGCATTGATGTTGGAGAGAGTGCACCACAAACAGTAAGGGAAGATCACCTAGACAACCCAGAGAAAGATAATGTAGGAGAAGAAGCTGATGAAGAACAAGGAAATGAACAATCACAATCAAAATTCAAGGTTGATTAGACTCTTGCAGGAAATAAATCAACATTACTTGTCGAAGGAAACCGATCCTTCAAAAAACAGAATCACTGCTTGTTAATACCAAAGGTTGAAGAGACTTCAAAGTCCAAAAAGAAACGAGATTATGAAAAAGACTATTACAGTATCGTCAGAGTCACTCAACCCACATCCTTTCGCACGAATGGAGAAAACATACGAACTTGAAGCCACCTCATATGCCTCAGTCACCACTGTTGTGCCTTCTGAAGACTTGGTGGTTAAAGTGGCTGAGAGAAAGACCAGCCATTTGCGGTATCAGGCAAACCATTCCCCTCCTAGGTATCCAAGGAATATGATCCATGTCATGTCGCATAACCTAAGAATCCCATTTGAACTTGGCACCCAAGTTAAGGGGGTGTTGAACAGATATGTGAAGGTTTACACGTTAACCGAACTGGAGGGGTTGTATATGGGTCAGTTGCAGAGTCAAACGTTGCAAAGCTATCCTTTTTTATGAGTAAAAAGTAAGTGTAAAGTGCCTTCTATTGAGGTTCATATTCCACGCGAACTTTGTTTCTCATTTTCACCTGCAGGGATTTTGTTTATCCAACTGGCTCACCGACGAGCGCCAATAAATTCTTCGACGTATTTCTGAAGCCGAGGGCTTGGTTGGAAGACGAGGTAGGATATCTTACATTTGACACATACTTAGGTCTTTTTTGTTGGTACTCTTAAATATTTCCATTCCTTTTGTAGCACATAGATACAACTTTAAGTCTGTATAGATTAAGATTCCAACTAGCCAATGGTTGCTATTTTCTTTACTTCAATCTCCTGGTTACTTGCGAATACATTATCGCCTTGCCAATGTTTTTTTGGTTTATTTTTAGGACTGTAAGTGAGCCTAAGGTGAGAGAGAACCTTTTGAAAGCTAAAATAAACTCTTTTAAGTTTCAAGCGGAATTTTAATATTTTTTGAGCTTGGGCAAGTGGTTGTGGTTCCCTTGCCTTCAGTCCATGTTTTCCTTGCAAAATACATTATTGTCTTGCCATACTTTTTTGAGGCATGCCTGTGAGATTAAGGTGCCAAAGGACATTCTAAAAGCTAAATTAATTTTTCAAATTCTCAAGCGCCTTGATAAAAAAATTGAGTTTTGTCCAAAGGTGGTTTCTTTTAACCGGTAATTTCCTATTTAGAAAAAAAACAAAAGTCATATAAATATATTGAATGTTAAAATATTTAAAATAATTTTTTGTGAATATAAAATAAACTATTAAAATTGGTTGTTTGTATAAATATAATTTTTGGCTTGAATAAATTTATTGGGACCAAATAGTTACTTAGAATTTCTTAAGTTTACCTAGTTGTACAGAGCAAGACAACAACACGTAAAAAGGCCAACGGTTTCTGTTCACTTGCCTTCAGTCTGCCGTTTGCTTGTCAATATTTCTTTCGGTTTCCTTTTAGGCCTGCCAGTGAGCCTAGGTGCGAGAGGACTTTTTAAAACCTAAAAAAAAATTTTAACGTGTCAAGCATGATTTTAACATTTTTTGAGCTTGAGCCAAGTGGTTGTGGTTCCCTTTTCCTCAGTGTATGTTTTCCTTGCGAAACATATTATTGCCTTGTCATAATTTTCTGAGTTTTTTTAGGTATGCCTGTGAGATTAAGGTGCCAAATGACATTCTAAAAGCAAAATTAATTTTTAGAATTCTCAAGCATCCTTATAAATGTTTTTGAGTTCTGGCCCAAGGTGGTTTCCTCTAACAGGTAATTTCATTTATTTAAAAAAAAGTCATCAAAATATATTAAATGTTAAATATTTAAAATAAGTCTTTGTGAATATAAAATAAACTATTAAAATTGTTTTTTGTATAAAAATATATTGTTAGCTTGAAGAAAATTTATTGGGACCAAATAATTATTTAGAAGTTTATTTAGTTGTACAGAGCAAGGAAACATCACGTAAACAGGCCAAGGGTTGCTATTCAGTTGCCTTAAATTTTCCGTTTGCTTTCCAATATTTCTTTTGGTTTCCTTTCAGGCCTACCAGTGAGCCTAAGGTATGACAGGACTTTTTAAAAGCTAAAATATTATTTTCAACGTCTCAAGCGTAATTTTAATATTTTTGAGCTTGGGCCAAGTGGTTGCAGTTTCCTTGCTCTCAGTTTATGTTTTCCTTGCAAGACACATTAACATTTATTTTTTTTTTAAAAAACAAAATACATCAAAATATATTAAATGTTAAAATATTCAAAATAATTATTTTGTGAATATACAATAAACTAATAAAATTGGTTGTTTCTATAAATATAATTTTTGGCTTGTATAAATTTTAGTGGGACCAAATAGTTACTTAGATTTTCTTAAGTTTAAAAGATTAAATAATTTTTCAACGTATTAAGCGTATTTTAAATATTTTTTGAGCTTGAGCCAAGTAATTGTGGTTTCCTTTCTCTCAATCTATGTTTTCCTTGTGAAACACATTATTGTCTTGCTATACTTTTTGAGTTTTTTAGGCATGCCTGTTAGATTAAGTCCTTATTAATGTTTTTGAGTTCTTGCTCAAGGTGGTTTTCTCTAAACGGTAATTTCGTTTAAAAACAAAAACAAAAGTCATCAAAATATATTAAATGTTAAAATATTTAAAATAATTATTTTATGAATATAAAATAAACTATTAAAATTGGTTCTTTGTATAAATACAATTTTGGCTTGTATAAATTTTAATGGGACCAAATAGTTACTTAGATTTTCTTAAGTTTACCTATTTGTACAGAGCAAGACAACAATACTTAAGCGGTAGGGGAATCATCAGCTTAAAACTGGCCAACGTTTGTTGTTTTCTTGCCTTCAATTTGTTGGTTCCTTGTGAATACATTATCACCTTGCCAATATTTTCTTTTGTTTTCTTTCACGCCAGCCTAAGATGCGAGAGGACTTTTAAAAAGCTAAAATAATTTTTCAAAATTCTCAAGCGTCCTTATAAAAATTTTTGAGTTCTGGCCCAAGGTGATTTCCTCTAACTCGTAATTATTGTTTTTTAAAGTCATCAAAATATATTAATCGTTAAAATATTTAAAATAATTCTTTTGTGAATATATTATAAACTATAAAAATTGGTTGTTGTATAAATATAATTCTTGTCTTGTATAAATTTTAATGGAACCAAATAGTTACTTAGATTTTCTTAAGTTTACCTCGTTGTACAGAGCAAGGCAACAGTATGTAAGCAGAAGGAGAATTATTAGCTTAAACTGGTCAACAGTTACTGTTTTCTTGCCTTCAGTCCGCTGTTTCCTTGCTAATACATTATCGCCTTACCAATGTTTCTTTTGGTTTTTTTCAGAACTGCCAATGAGCCTAAGGTGCGAGAGGACTTTTTGAAAGCTAAAATAAAATTTCTAAGTTTCAAGCGTAATTTTAATATTTTTTGAGCTTGGGCAAGTGGTTGCGGTTCTCTTGCCCTCAGTCTATGTTTTCCTTGCGAAACACATTATTGCCTGGCCATACTTTTCTTAATTGTTTTAGGCATGCCTATGAGATTAAGGTACCAAAGGACATTCTAAAAGCTAAACTAATTTTTCAAATTCTCAAGCGTCTTGATAAATATTTTTGAGTTCTAGCCAAAGGTGGTTTCATTTAACCGGTAATTTCCATTAAAAAGTCATATAAATATATTGAATGGTAAAATATTTAAAATAATTCTTTTGTGAATGCACATAAACTATTAAATTTGGTTGTTTGTATAAATATAACTTTTGGTTTGAATAACAATTATTGGAACCAAATAGTTACTTAAAATTTCATAAGTTTACCTAGTTGTACAGAGCAAGGCAGTAGCACGTCAATAGGCCAACAATTGCTTTTCACTTGCCTTCAATCTGCCGTTTGCTGGCCAAAGTTTCTTTTAGTCTCTTTTCAGGCCTGCCAATGAGCCTAAGGAGCGAGAGGACTTTTTAAAATCTAAAATAATTTTTTTCAACGTCTCAAGCGTAATTTTTATTTTTATTTTAGCTTGGGCCAAGTGATCGCGGTTCCCTTGCTGTCAGTCTATGTTTTCCTTGCGAAACACATTATTGTCTTGCCATAATTTTCTGAGTTTTTTGTAAGGCATGCCTCTGAGATTAAGGTGCCAAAGGACATTTTAAAAGTTAAACTACTTTTAAAATTTTCAAGCGTCCTTATAAAACTTTTTTTGAGTTTTCCCAAGGTGCTTTCCTCTAACCGGTAATTTCCTTTAAAAAATAAAAGTTATCAAAATATAATAAATGTTAAAGTATTTAAAATAATTCTTTTCTGAATACATAATAAACTATTAAAATTGGCAGTTTGTATAAATATATTTTTTGGCTTGAATAAAATTAATTGGGACCAAATAGTTACTTAGAGTTTCGTAAATTTACCTAGTTGTAGAGAGCAAATCAACATCACGTAGACATGCCAACGGTTGCCATTCACTTCCCTTCAATCTGCCGTTTGCTTGCCAATGTTTCTTTTGGTTTCCTTATAGGCATGCCAGTGAGCCTAAGGTTCGATAGGACTTTTTAAAAGCTAAGATAATTTTTCAACGTCTCCAACGTAATTTTAATATTTTTGAGCTTGGGCCAAGTGGTTGTGGTTCTCTTTCTCTCAGTCTATGTTTTTCTTGCAAAACACATTAACCGGTAATTTTCTTTTTTAAAAAAAAACAAAAGACATGAAAACATATTAAATGTTAAAATATTTAAAATAATTCTTTTGTGAATATACAATAAACTATTAAAATTGGTTGTTCTATAAATATAATTTTTGGCTTATATAAATTTTATTGGGACCAAATAGTTACTTATATTTTCTTGAGTTTACCTATTTTATACAGAGCAAAGCAATAGTATGTATGTGGCAGGAGAATCTTTAGCTTAAAACTGGCCAACTATTACTGTTTTGTTGCCTTCAATCTGTTGGTTCCTTGTGAATATATTATCGCCTTGCCAATGTTTCTTTTGGTTTCCTTTCAGGATTGCCAGTGAGCCTAAGGTGCGAGAGTACCTTTTCAAAGTTAAAGTAAATTTTTCTAAGTTTCAAGTGTAATTTAATTTTTTGAGCTTGGGTAAGTGGTTGTGGTTCCCTTGCCTTTGGTCTATGTTTTTCTTGCAAAACAAATTATTGCCTTGCCATTCTTTTTTGAGGCATGCCTGTGAGATTTAGATGCCAAAGAACATTCTAAAAGCTAAACTAATTTTTCAAATTCTCAAGCGTCCTCATAATTGTTTTTTTAGTTCTGGCCAAAGGTGGTTTCTTTTAACAGGTAATTTACTATTTTGAAAAACAAAAGTCATATAAATAAATTGAATGTAAAAATATTAAAAATATATTTTTGTGAATATAAAATAAACTATTAAAATTGGTTGTTTGTATAAATATAATTTTTGGCTTGAATAAAAATTATTGGGACCAAATAATTACTTAGAGTTTCTTAAGTTTTCCTATTTGTACAGAAAAAGACAACAACACGTAGACATGCCAACGGTTGCTATACACTTGCCTTTAATCTGTCGTTTGCTTGCCATTGTCTCTTTTGGCTTCCTTTAAAGCCTTCCAGTGAGCCTAAAATGCGAAAGTACTTTTTAAAAGATAAAATAAATTTTTCAACGTATTAAGCGTAATTTTAATATTTTTGAGCTTGAGCCAAGTGGTTGTAGTTCCATTTCTCTCAACCTATGTTTTCCTTGTGAAACACATTATTTTCTTGCCATATTTTTTTTTAAGTTTTTTTAGGCCTGCATGTGAGATTAACTCCTTATAAATGATTTTTGAGTTCTCATCCAAGGTGGTTTCCTCTAAACGGTAATTTCCTTTAAAAAAACAAAATTCATCCATATATATTAAATGTTAAAATATTTAAAATAAATCTTTTATGAATATAAAATAAACTTTTAAAATTGGTTGTCTGTATAAATAAAATTTTTGGCTTGTATAAATTTTAATAAGACCAAATACTTACTTAAATTTTCTTAAGTTTAGCTATTTGTATAGAGCAAGGCAACAATAGGTAAACGGTAGGGGAATCATCAACTTAAAACTGGCCAACGTTTGTTGTTTTCTTGCCTTCAATATGTTGGTTCCTTGTGAATACATTATCGCCGTGCCAATATTTCTTTTTGTTTTCTTTCATATCTGCCAGCAAGCCTAAGATGAAAGAGAATTTTTTAAAAGCTACAATTATTTTTTCAACGTCTCAAGCGTAATTTTAATATTTTTGAGCTTGAGCAAGGTGGTTGCAATTCCATTGCCCTCAGTCTATGTTTTCTTTGCGAAACACATTATTGCCTTGCTATGTTTTTCAAAGTTTTTTGAGATATGTCTTTGAGATTACAGTACCAAAAGACATTCTAAAAAGCTAAACTAATTTTTAAAATTCTCAAGCATCCTTATAATTTTTTTTGAGTTCTGGTCCAAGGTGATTTCCTCTAACTGGTAATATTTTTTTTATATAAAACAAAAGTCATCAAAATATATTAAACATTAAAATATTTAAAATAATTATTTTGTGAATATATTATAAACTATAAAAAAATGGTTATTTGTACAAATATAATTTTTGGCTTGTATAAATTTTAATGGGACCAAATAGTTTTTTAGATTTGTTTAAGTTTACTTAGTTGCACAGAGCAAGACAACAATATGTAAGCGGCAGGAGAATTGTCATCTTAAATTTGTCAACCGTTACTGTTTTCTTGTCTTCAGTCTGTTGGTTCCTTGTAAATACATTATCGCCTTACCAATGTTTCTTTTGGTTTCCTTTCAGGACTGCCAATGAGCCTAAGGTGAGAGAGGACCTTTTGAAAGCTAAAATAGATTTTCTAAGTTTCAAGCGTAATTTTAATATCTTTTGAGCTTGGGCAAGTGGTTGCAGTTCTCTTGCCAGCAGTCTATGTTTTCCTTGCGAAACAC
Organism: Moricandia arvensis; assembly: GCA_905132765.1. NCBI lineage: Eukaryota > Viridiplantae > Streptophyta > Magnoliopsida > Brassicales > Brassicaceae > Moricandia > Moricandia arvensis. The sequence goes on from CAJHQP010001032.1 coordinate 23,260, forward strand.
ATTATTGCATGGCCATAATTTTCTGAATTTTTTAGGCATGGCTATGTATTAAGGTGCCAAAGGACATTCTAAAATCTAAACTAATTTTTCAAATTCTCAAGCGTCCTGATAAATATTTTTGAGTTCTGGCCAAAGATGGTTTCCTTTAACCGGTAATTTCCATTTTAAAACAAACAAAAGTCATACATATTAAATGGTAAAATATTTAAAATAATTCTTTTGTGAATATACATAAACTATTAAATTTGGGTGTTTGTATAAATATATTTTTTGGCATGAATAAAAATTATTGGGACCAAATAGTTACTTAAAATTTCTTCAATTTACCTAGTTGTACATAGCAAGGCATTAGCACGTAAACAGGCTAACGGTTGATTTTCACTTGCTTTCAATCTGCCATTTGCTTCCCAATGTTTTTTTTAGTTTCATTTGAGGCATGCCAATGAGACTAAGGTGCGAGAGGACTTTTTAAAAGCTAAAATAATTTTTTTTCAACGTCTCAAGCGTAATTTTTATATTTTTTGAGCTTGGGCCAAGTGGTTGCGGTTCCTTTGCTGTCAGTCTATATTTTCCTTGCGAAACACATTATTGCCTTGCCATACTTTTCTAAGTTTTTTTTTTCGAGGTCTGGCTGTGAGATTAAGGTGCCAAAAGACATTCTAAAAGCTAAACTACTTTTAAAATTTTCAAGCGTCCTTATAACTTTTTTTTAATTTTCCCAAGGTGCTTTCCTCTAACCGGTAATTTCCTTTAGAAAAACAAAAGTTATCAAAATATGTTAAATGTTAAAGTATTTAATAAATTCTTTTCTGAATATATAATAAACTATTAAAATTGGTTGTTTGTATAAATATATTTTTGGCTTGAATAAAATTTATTGGGACCAAATAGTTACTTAAAGCTTCTTAAGTTTACCTAGTTGTAGAGACTAAAGCAGTAATTTCTATTTAGAGTTATTTATTGGGACCAAATAGTTACTTAGAGTTTCAAATTCTCAAGCGTCCTGATATCGTTTTTTGAGTACTGACTAAAGGTGGTTTCCTTTAACCAGTAATTTTTAGTTAAAAAAAACAAAAGTCATATAAAAATATCAAATGGTAAAAAATTTAAAATAATTATTTTGTGAATATATAATAAACTATTTAAAATGGTTGTTTCTATAAATATAATTTTTAGCTTGAATAACAATTATGGGACTAAATAGTTACTTAAAGTTTCTGAAGTTTACCTAGTTGTATAGAGCAACACAATAACACATAAACATGCCAACGGTTTCTATACACTTGCATTTATCTGCCGTTTGCTTGCTATGTTTCGTTTGGCTTCTTTTCAGGCCTGTCAGTGAGTTTAAGGTACGAGATGACTTTTTAAAAGTTAAAATAATTTTTTCAACGTATTAAGCGTAATTTTAATATTTTTGAGCTTGGGCCAAGTGTTTGTGGTTCCCTTGCTCTCAACCTATGTTTGCCTTGTGAAACGCATTATTGCCATGCCATATGTTTTCTGAGTTTTTTTAGGTCTGCCTGGGAGATTAAGGTGCCAAAGGACATTGTAAAAGCTAAACTAATTTTTAAAATTCTTACACGTTCTTATTAGTGTTTTTTGAGTTCTCGCCCAATGTGGTTTCCTCTAACCGGTAATTTCCTTTTAAAACAAAACAACCAAAAGTCAACAAAATATATTAAATGTTAAAATATTAAAATAATTATTTTGTGAATATACAATAAACTATTAAAATTGGTTGTTTGTATAAATACAATTTTTGCTTGTATAAATTTTAATGGGACCAAATAATTACTTAGATTTTCTTAAGTTTACCTAGTTGTACAGAATAAGTCAACAGTATGTAAGCGGTAGGGGAATCATCAGCTTAAAACTGTCCAATGTTTGATGTTTTCTTGCCTTCAATATGTTGGTTCTTTGTGAATACATTATCACCTTGACAATGTTTCTTTTTGTTTCCTTTCAGGCCTACCAGTGAGCCTAGGGTGCAAGAGGACTTTTTAAAAGCTAAAATAATTTTTTCAACATCTCAAGCGTAATTTTAATATTTTTGAGCTTGGGCCAAGTGGTTACAGTTCCATTGCCCTCAATCTATGTTTTCCTTTCAAAACACATTATTGTCTTGCTATACTTTTTCTCAGTTTTTTTAGGTCAACCTGTGAGATTATGGTGCCAAAAGACATTCTAAAAGCTAACTAATTTTTAAAATACTCAAGTGTCCTTATAAATGTTTTTTGAGTTCTAGCCCAAGGTGGTTTCCTCTAACCGGTAATTATTTTTTTCAAAAAAAAAACAAAAGTCATCAAAATATATTAAATATTAATATATTTAAAATAATTCTTTTATGAATATACAATAAACTATAAAATTTTGTCGTTTGTATAAATATAATTTTTGGCTTGTATAAATTTTAATAGGAATAAATAGTTACTTAGATTTTCTTAAGTTTACCTAGTTGTACAGAACAAGGCAACAATATGTAAGTGGCAGGGGAATTATCAGCTTAAACCGGTCAACGGTTACAGTTTTCTTTCCTTCAATCTGGTGGTCCTTGCGAATACATTATCGCCTTACCAATGTGTTTTTAGTTTCCTTTCAGGACTGCCAATGAGCCTAATGTGAGAGAGGACCTTTTGAAAGCTAAAATAAATTTTCTAATTTTCAAGCGTAATTTTAATATCTTTTGAGTTTGGGGAAGTGGTTACGGTTCTCTTGCCCTCAATCTATGTTTTTTGTTGCGAAACACATTATTGCTTTGCAATACTTTTTCTGAGTTTTCTTAGGCATGCATGTGAGAATAAGGTGCCAAATGACATTTTAAAAGCTAAATTAAACTGATTTTTTAAATTCTCAAGCGTCCTGATAAATTTTTTGAGTTCTGGCTAAAGGTGGTTTCCTTTAATTGGTAATTTTCATTTAAAAAAAATAAAAGTCATATAAATATATTAAATGGTAAAATATTTAAATAATTCTTTTGTCAGTATACAATAAACTATTAAAATTGGTTGTTTGTATAAATATAATTTTGGCTTGAATAACAATTATTGGGACCAAATACCTACTTAGAGTTTCTTAAGTTTACCTAGTTGTACAAAGTAAGGCAATAGCACATAAATATGCCAACTGTTGTTGTTCACTTGCCTTCAATCCGTCGTTTGCTTGCCAATGTTTCTTTTGGTTTCGGCCCAAGGTGTTTATCCTCTATCCAGTAATTTTTCTTTTTTAAGAAAAAACAAAAGTCATTAAAATGTATTAAATGTTAAAATATTTAAAATAATTTTCTTGTGTAAATACAATAAACTATTAAAATTGGTTGTTTGTATAAATATAATTTTGTCATGTATAAATTTAACTGGGACCAAATAATTACTTAGATTTTCTTAAGTTTACCTAGTTCTACAGAGCAAGGCAACATCATGTAATGCATTCTGCAAAATTGCTTGTCATGATATCATATATGTCTCCTCGAAAATGTGAACGAGCCCACATTCTAATATTTTTAGTTTGCAAATAGTCGTATAGTTGGTTGTTTTAACGTTTGATGACTTCAAAAATCTCGTCAAATTCCACTTGTCGATAAAACAGAGCAGTCTTTTTGCCAAAGCTACCAGTGGGGTCTTTTTGAATTTTCCGGCCATGTTTTGTCCAAGGTGATATAGACATATGCCTTATCAGCTTCATGGAAAACATTTGTAAGAGCCTTGGCTATTGATGGACATTGTTCAGAAATGAAAGCCAAATCTTTACTATCACTTATCACACCGCGCAGCTGAGTAAAAAACGATTCCCAAGAAACCGCATCCTTTGCTTTTACAACCCCAAAAGCTATAGGATATATACCCCTATTTTCATCCTGACATGCAGCCACTGACATCACACCTCTGAACTTACCATTTAGATGTGCTCCATCTACAACAATAACCCTCCTCATGTACGGAAAGCCTTTGATACATGCATCAAAAGCAATGAACAAATACATAAACATCTTCTTAACATCAAGTTCAACTTTCATTATTGTATCTGGATTGGCCAGCTCTATATTGTATAGATATGAAGGCAAGTATTGATAGCCCTTGGCATTAGTGCCTCTAACCATATCTCGTGCATATGCCAAGGCGCTATGAGCCTTCGTATAACCAATGTCAATTCCATAAATTGCCCTAATACAGTCCATTATATATTTAGGCTGGATTCCTTTACGATCACTACCACCACTAAATTCGTCAACATACATCTTCCCAATATATTTTGCATTTGCATGTCGGTGGGGGGAATACCTATATGGACCCCAAAGCATGTATTAAGATCAATATATTTGCGAACGAGGAATTCTAGAGATGATCTTGATATAGTTAAACTACGTATCCTCCAACAACATCTAGGAATGAATCATTTTGCGTAAAATACATACTTCCAAGATTTCTTGATGTTGAAATCAAACTTTTCGAACCATGTAAACTTGCGTAGTTGTATTATTAATTCCTTTTTTCCACTGAATATGTCACCAGACTTAATGGTGTCACTCTTCTGCAACTGTGATTGTTTCATAGTCTGAAGTGATGGCTTCATAGTCTCAAGTGATGGCTTCATAGTCTCAAGTGATGGCTTTGTAGTCTCCTGTGATGGCTTCATAGTCTCGTACTAAACATTTCCAAAACTACTAAAATCTGCATAGGCATTCTCTCTGACAGCACGCTATTGATTTCTATTCATATCAAGACGACCTTTGTTTGCAGTCAATGAGACATAAAGACACATAGCATATGTCTTGAACAATGTGATAAAGTTTGCAAGTTGTTTGTCGTTACTCAAGAACATCGGAGGAGTGTTGATAGGCATATGCTCCAATATACGTTTAGGCAACAAATAAGTAAGCTCGACCACTTTCATTACATTAATCATATTGTAATCTTCACAAACCATGCGGAGAAAATCCTAATATTTAATATCATCACTTACAAAAAAAAGCATTTCCGTTTTTTAGTTGGAAAGAACTCCCAACCAATATTATCCATCTTCCATTCTCCAAAAACAGTTACTAAGTGCAACATTATCTGCATAATACAAAATTTGCATCAGTACACATCGCAAAACTAATTTTTCGAAAGGAAACAAGGTATAGTAAATCATAGCGACAATAGAACAACATTGTTAAGGCAACCATATAAAAGGACTTGGCTTTGTTCATAAATCTTATAACAATGGACTGTTTATCATACCTAGTGTTTCTTAAATCTGGATAAAGTTGCAACATGTTTGCCTTCCACCTATAAATTAATTTAATTTATCAGATATACTCGAAGATCGGACAGAAAACAAATGATAGAATCAGATATGTGAGAGATCGTTGAAGGTAAAGTGAGAGAGCCATTGCCGATATGAACAACTTATTATTATATCTGATATCTGAGAGAGACGTTGAAGGTAAAGTGTTGTCTTTTATTTTATTTTTCTAATTTCTTTTAAAATAATAATGAAATTATTATTAGAAAACTATTAAATGGCAATTTGCCGAAAAGAGTAGACCCTTTTAATATTTTTCTTTTGGAAGGGTACCATTCTCACGTTTTTTGAAATTAAGGCATTTTAGTAAATGACCATAAACTTAATGTTTAAATTCAGGATATAACATACCTGACAAACTATAGTGGCTCTTTTGATGTGTTTTAATTTTATTTTTAATGTTTTTTCTCTCAGATTTTGAACTCTCTTGTTTTAAATTTTGCATTGTTTTTAGTTTAAAATTTATATTGGATAACTGCTATCAGAATGCTTTGATCTAATATGCTCATCCACTACCCATAAAAGTAAGTTTAGAATCACATCCCCTAGACATTATTTGTGAATTAATTTTGACATGTGTCAATACCACATTCCATTTCATCAAAAAATAATGACATGGCATACCTAAAAATGACATGGTTTAAGGTAAAATGTGACATAGAAAATTACATTTAATGTTTATTGTTACTTTTGGTAAACTTTTTTAAATATGGTAATAACTTATATATCATCATTAAATATATTTTTTTAAATATGGTAATAACTGATATATCATCATTAAAATATATAAATTTAAATATAACATTAGATAATATGATAATATTTACAAATTTGAAAATATTATTTTTTGTCTATGTTTATAATTCTACAGTATTTAATACTAAACAAAAGTTTTCAAAATGTATACAATATTTTTTTTAAAAATAGTTTTTTAATTAAAAATAGTTTTATTTTTTTGTCTTCTGATAATTTTATATCATTTTCCTATTTTTATACAAATTAATTTGATATATCTTAACCTAAAGAAATAAATGAAAATCTATTTAAGAATATAATTTTAAATATATACATATATATTCTTAAATATAATTTAAATAAATTAAATTGTTTATTTTATATTAATTTTATGTTAAGGTAAATGTAACTTTATATTAAAATAGTGATATAAGATAACAAAATTTAAAATATTGACGAAATGTCATTTTAAAGCATAATTTAAATTAAAAACATTATCCTGCATATGGTGCAGGAAAACACTAAGTAAATTGGAAAAAAAAATTGATGGTAAATTTTATCATTAATAATAGTTATTGCTAATTGTGAAAATTAGCATCCCCTTTAAAAGATAGATTATTTACATTTGTGCAATTTTGCCTATGTATCATATTGAGAATCTTTATCTGCTTCTTTTGACCTTAACCCTTTCATAACTAGACTATTTATATAGTATGCCACTGGACTACCATATTGAATCATTGGCAAACTGTATAGTTTTTTGTATTTTTTGTATATGTATGGTTTTAACTCATTTACAGTGGAGTCTTCCACACCTGGTCATAAGCATTTTTCCACTGTGTACACGCAAAACACACTATAAAACTTCTTAGCTTTTATCGTCATTATCCAACATAAAACAATATTGAATTTTTTTTAGATGTCATAGGATCAAGGGTTGAGATATGAAGAAGAAACATCATATTGTTGCAAAATTCAATACTTTACGTATTGTTTTCGAATTGGATCCCTTAATCATTAATGTTTGCAGTAAAATCAATCGAATTTTTACTTTATGTAAAAAAATTGTAGTTTGTCATTTTACATTGCCCCTTCTCAACAACATGTATATATATATATATATATACACATAAATTTGTTACATCATAATATATATGATAAATATATATATATATATATATTAACTTAACAAAGAACAAAACGATATAATCTAACATAATTATAACATGTTATCCGTACGATCACTCTACTATTAAATAAATTCTTGTGTTCAGAGTGGGACCTCCATTTATTTGTTACGTTTATGATTTCTGGAGTGCGGCCCTATCACACCGCTTTTATTGTTAATTTTATAATGGTTGCATAAGGCACCATAATGGTTGGTATACTACCTAAATATTTAAATTATTATTTATGATGAATTAATTTGTTATCATAATTTATTATTAGTACCATGGTTGATTCACAATTTAATTTATTTACGTTCAAGTTTGATATAGATAATTTATCATCATGCATAACTAACTATATTCTAAGGAGGCACCTATATATAAACATTTTTTTAAACTAATAAAATTTATAATTTCTTGCTAATATTTTTAACTTAATTGTTACCTTATATTGTCACTTCCAACTGTCATATATATATAAATTAACTACTTTCCAAATGGCTAGTTAACGGTTAATGAACAGTATTTTAAAATCTATAAATACTCTTACAATTCATTCATTCATTTTACATCTTTTCAACATCTTATTCTACAAAATACTCATTTTCGTAAAAAATGTTTAATCCCTTGTTAGTTTTTGTAATTGGCTTTTTATTAATTTTTTTCTATGGTTTATTCGTTGGAGAATTCTCTCCCGAAGAAAATGTGTTTATTTTTATTTTAATGTTTTATGCATTTGTATTTTTTGTAATCGCAGTGCTTATTCCTGCACCTCGAATATTTTAATGAAATAATACTTCTAATTATGTTCTTTATTATTATTTGATTTTAGAAATCAAATAGCAAACATGGAGAAACTCCAATTTCCCGCTCTAGACATCACCGGTACCAACTACATTTCGTGGGTTACAAATTTCGAACTTCATCTTGAATCTCTTGGTTTATCTAAGACCGTTAAAGAGAGTAATACTTAAATGCCTCAAAAAAGGCTAAATAGGTGATCTTTCTTAGAAGACACCTTGATGAAAGTATTATTTATGATTATGCCAACATGAGAGATCCCAAAGAGCTATGGAAGTCTCTGAAAGATCGTTTTGATAATTAGAAAGACATAACACTTCCATTTGCTCGAGATGAATGGCAAAATCTGAGATTCCAAGATTTTGACAAAGTGAACAATTACAATTCTGTTGTGTTAGGGATTATGGCCAAATTGAGATATTGTGGTGAAACGATCACCGAATTTCAAATGCTTGAGAAGACATACACCACATTACACAGGAGCCACATCACCTGCAATAACAGTATAGGTTGCGGGGGTATACTAAATTTCCGGATTTGATTGTGGCGCTTCTCATAGCAGAAAATAATAACGAGCTTCTGATCAAGAATCACATGACTCGTTCAACTGGTTCTAAAGCATTTCCTGAAGCAAACACATTAAATCCAAAGAAACTAGTGAAGGAAAATAAGCCATATCGGGGTCGCGGTCGTGGCCGCCAAAATTACCGTGGACGTGGACGAAAGTACAACCCACAAGATAGGAAGTCATTCCAGTGAGTACGCTCTGAGCAATCCCCTAAGGGAAAATAACACCAAGGAAGTACTTCTCAGAAGCGAGAAGATGCCTGTTTCAGATGTAGTACTAAGGGACATACATGTCGTACCCCTGCGCACCTTTGTGCTCTATACAAAGAATTTGTAAAAGCGAAAGAAAATGAGTTAAATTTTGTGGAACATTCTGAGGGTACAACGCACCTCGATGTATCTGACTTTGTGAATGATTTCGAGGAGCTCGCTATTACGGAAGCTTAAGTCCCTATCATGTGACTCTTGAAATTTCACAATTATACCATTAATAATTATTGTGGAAGATTAATGTATAATTATTGTGTGTTTTTCATCTATTTATGTACAATTACTGTATGTTTGATGATGTATAGTATTTTATGAATAATGTTATTACTTATGTTAACTCTTTGCTTGTCCCAGAAATGAACATTACAAACAGAGCATCAATCAAGATCAATGGTAGAGATATTTGTATACCAGATAGGGGACAACGCATACTATTCTGAAACAAATAAATATTTTTCTAAACTAAAACCGACAAATATAACTGTTAACACAATATCAGGTCCTGCAGACATGATTGAAGGGACTGGTAAAGCCCATTTCACATTGCCTAATGGAACGATATTCTCGATAAATAATGCACTATTTTCTCAAAATTCTATAAGGAATTTGTTGAGTTTTAAAGACATATATCTTCAAGGGTTTGATATTGCAATTGAAGATGGAAAGAAATATATGTATATTATTCTTGAGAAATCGGGAAAACAAAAGGTGTTGGAAAACTACCAAAACTCCTTTCTAGTATGCATCATACATATATAAGTGTCATCGAATCACATTTGGTAGTTAAGGACAACTCTGGTGACTTTACACTATGGCATGATCGCCTTGGTCATCCACGTACAACAATGATGCGAAAAATCATTTAGAAGTCACATGGTCATTCACTAAAACACCAAGAAGTTTATCAGTGGAATAAAATGACATGTACTGCGTGTTCTCTAGGAAAGTTGATTATAAGACTATCGCCAACCAGAATAGATAAGGAGTTACCAAAGTTCCTTGAACGAATTCAAGGCGATATTTGTGGACCTATACATCCACTTAGTGGACCATTCTATTATTTTATGGTAATGATTAGCGTCAAGTAGATGGTCACATGTTTGTCTAATGCCCTCTCGAAATGTGGCATTTGCGAGATTCTTATCTCAGATAATTAAACTAAGAGCTCAAGTTCATGATTATCCAATAAAGAGAGTTTGACTGGACAACGTTGGTGAATTTACTTCCCAAGCATTTAATGATTATTGTATGGTAATTGATATTGATGTGGAACATCTTGTTGCTCATGTTCACACCCAAAATCGTTTGGCTGAATCATTAATTAAATATCTACAACAAATTGCAAGACCATTGATCATGAGATCAAAACTCACAACCTCTGTGTGGGGACATGCTATTTTTCTTGCAGAAGCACTGATTAGAGTAAGACCAAATGCATATCACAAATATCCCTCAATACAGTTAGCATTTGAACGATAACCAAATATTTCTCATCTAAAGATTTTCGGTTGCGCTGTATATGTGCCAATTGCACCTCCCCAATGTAAAAATATGAGACTTCAAAGGAGGATAGGGATATATGTTGGTTGTGATTCTCCCTCAATTATACGATACCTAGAACCACAAACTGGTGACGTGTTTACGGCACGTTTTGCCGATTGTCACTTTGATGAAAAGGTATTCCCAGTTTTAAGGGGAGAAGATAAACAAGTAGGAAAAGATATCAAGTGGTGTGTACCATCTTTGTTACACCTTGATCCTCCTACAAAACAGTCGAAATTATAGATCCATCGAATTTGCAAAGCATCGCAAATCAACTACCTGATGCTTTTGTGGACACTAAAAATGGTAACAGAATCACATATATCTGCTGCAAATACTTCTGCAGGTATAGAAATGCCACAGGAACATGAAATAGAAGATAATACACGAGAGTCTAAAATACGATTGAAGCGTGGTAGACCTGTTGGTTCTGAAGATAAGAATCCTAGAAAACGAAAGGAGACGAAAAAACAAAATCTTTCAAACCTCGAAGGAAATTTTGAAGAAATAAACCATGAGGGTGATTAACAATGATCCTAAAGTAAATCATAAGATTTCAATTAATTACATTAATAATAGAATAATATGGAATCGAAACAAAGTGAATGGTGTTGATGATGTTTTCTCGTACTTTGTTTCAAAGGAAATAAGTGAAGAGCAAGATGATCCAGAACCAAAGTTCATTTTAAAATGTCAAAAGGGACACGACTGGATAAAATGGAAAGATGCAATACAAGCTGAACTTGATTCACTGAACAAATGAGAAGTACTTGGACCTATTATAATCACACCTAAAGCGGTGAAACCAGTTGGGTACAAATCGGTTTTTGTTAGAAAACGAAATGAGAAAACGAAGTAATGAGATACAAGGCTCGTCTTGAAGCTCAAGGATTTTCTCAAAGGCCTGGGATTGATTATGAAGAAACATACTCTCTTGCTATGGATGCAATCACATTTAGATTTTTGATGAGTTTAGAGGCCAATCAAAATATAAAGATGCGTCTAATGGATGTTGTTACTACATATTTATATGGATCCTTGGACACTGATATTTATATGAGAATCCTTGAAGGATTTAAAATGCCAGAACCATTAAGTTCTAAACCTAAAAAACTATGTGGAATAAAATTGCAAAGATCATTTTACGGTTTAAAACAATTTGGACGCATGTGGTATAATCGCCTTATTGAGCATTTAACTAAAGAAGGGTATGTAAACAGTCTTATATGCCCGTGTGTTTTCATAAAGAAAATGTCACATGGATTTGTAATTATTTCTGTATATGTTGATGATCTACATATTATCGGGACGCAAGGAGAAATACAAAGGGCATCCGACTATTTGAAAGGAGAATTTGGATGAAAGATCTTGGACAGACAAAGTATTGTCATGGGCTAAAAATTTAGCATTCTCAAACTGGCATATTTGTACATCAGTCTACATATACGAAAAAAGTATTTAAACGATTCAACATGGACAAAGCAACTCTACTTAGCACTCCCATGGTCGCCAGATCACATAATATTGAAAATGATCCCCTTCGACCACCCGAAGAAAATGAAGATATACTTGGTCTTGAAATGTCATATTTAAGTGCAATAGGAGAACTTATGTACCTTGCAAACTGCACTCGACCTGATATATTATTTGATGTTAATCTTTTGGCAAGGTTCAGTGCATCTCCTACACAAAGACACTGGAATGGGATTAAACATATTTTTGATATCTCCAAGGAACAGTTGATTTAGGATTATTTTATCCTAACAACTCAAACGGACAAATGGTTGGCCTTACAGATGCATATTATTTGTCTGACCCTCATAAAGCTTGATCACAAACATGATACATTTTCATAGTTGGAGGAACTGCTATATCTTGGCACTCTTAGAAATAAACACTTGTAGCCACTTCCCCAAACCATGCTTAAACAATTGCTCTCCACGAAGTAAGTAGAGAATGTGTTTGGCTTAGATCAATAAGTTTGCACATCAAACTAAGTAATGGAATATCCGTCAGTCTTGAACCGACCATCTTATACGACAATAATGCAGCATGTGTCGCTCAAATAAAGGAGGGATATATCAAAAGTGACAGAACCAAACATATCTCACCGAAATTCTTCTTATATACCCAAGAATTTGAGAAGAATAAATAAATTGAAGTAAGGTATGTTCGATCATGTGACAATGTTGCAGACCTCTTTACGAAGTCACTACCCACTACGATATTCAGAAAATATGTTTACAACATTAGAATGCATCATAAACAAGACTTGTAACGGCCGGCTATTCAAGGGGAGCTTCTGGGTTGTACTCTTTTTACCTTACTATGGTTTTTCCCAATAAGTTTTCCAATAATGAGGCAACATAAAACACAATGCATATACATTAATGATAATGGTCTTCAAGAGGGAGTGCTACAAAATTCAATATTTTACGTATTGTCGTCGAAGTGGATCCCATAATCATTAATGCTTACAGTAAAATATGTCGAATATTTGCCTATATAAGAAGTTGTTGTGTGTCATTTTACGTTGCTTCTTCTAAACAACAATAACATCAAATTTTCTTTGGTATGCATTTTTTATCTTCTTTATATATATACATGTAACTCTGTTATATCATAATATATATGATATATATATATATATATATATATATATATTAACTTAACAGGGAACAAAACGATATAATCTAATATAATTATAATACATACCAAATTATAATCAAGATAACTCATACAGTAATATATATATATATATATATATATATATATATATTGTATATTGAGCTTGGCCTTATAAAACAGCATAAAAATTTAAAACTTCTTATCAGATTACTTATAACAATTATGGATTACTTTCTTATAGTGTGAAACAAAACACTATCATATATTTTTTTTATAGTGTGAAGCAAAGCATCCACATACAGTAATACATATATCTATATATAAATCCTTCTTTTAGCTTCGCATTAAAAAATTCAAAATATCTTACCAAACTACTTCTAACTTTATGGTAATAAATGTGAAGCAAATCACTATCATATAAATTGGTATATTCTATGTTCTGTGTATTCTAAAAATAGCGAAAGCATCACTAGTTCTTATGCTCCGACTTGAGTAGCATGGGGATTCCCGATGATCGAAAAATAAAGAAATTGTAATATATTAAAGAAAAAACTATGACAAGAACTTGATAAAATGGTATATATTGTCAATCCATTACAAGTGATTTTAGATTTTACCCTTGCGCTTATACATTGAGATATTGTGGAAAAATTCATATTATGTACTTTTCAAAACTAACACAAGCATTGTATGCATCTATGAAACTGATAAGATCATTGTCACGACATTAATTTTAATATGATCAAGACAAACGATGATTAAAGCCAATAATATTTAGTTTAGGAATCGATTTCTCTTTAGTTTTGCTTAGATTGAACTTTTCCATTAAATAAGTTATGCTACATTCAGTGTTAACGCAAATATTAAGTTATATAAGCTTTAATCTAGCAATTAGGAGTAACTACCCACAATTGATCTAGGGATTTTGTTAGGCAATAAAAGGGAATACCTATTTATTCAAATTTTGGTTATTCCTAATATGCTATACAACATAAGATTTGTTACCATAAAAATTTATACTGTTTATATACTCCATTGAAAGCGAATCTCATTACGTACAAATATATCAGTTATGTACTTTGATCTTGATTAACACGAATTCTTGCTCATAACTTCCAAATTATGCCAGTTATATATGGTATTTATTCTGATCATATATTTTCTATTTAATATGATATGAAATATCATAGATCTAGAAACTATATTTGAAGAAAATTATGTTTTATATTATAAATCTAGAAAAAAAATTTATTAATATAATTTTAATCTCACCTTCCGCAAGACGCAGATTATTACCGAGTAAATTAAGTAAATTGTTTAGCATCCGTTGAGTAAAAAACAATCAAATTAGATCAGTACTACTTTACCATCATTCATGCTTCAACTGTGACACACTTAAAAGAAAAAAAAACAATAAGAGGAAATATAATGTTCTTCAAAATTTACTCCATTAGAAGGAAAATAATTTACTATTAAAACATAGTTTTTCTTTTTAAATTTCTCTACACTATTGAATCCAAAGGTACTATAAAAATTTTAGGGAAAACTTTGATTTCAGCATGATATAAATACTCCAAGAGACAGTCAATGAGTGGTTGTACGTGTCATTGATGACATTTTCAATCAACACAAAGGATCAGAAATCAACTGAATTGTTATGATGCTCAATCATCTTGGCGTAGAGGATAAGGTACTATCGTGTGTAAAACATGTCTAAGTAAAACATTCAAGAGCTGACGTTAGACTCCTCCAAATCAAATAAAGTTATAGATTTCTCTGTTGATTTTCTGCCATCAAGACACTAACTGTCTTGAAGCTACGGTGGTGTAAGTTTGAAATACCGAATACTACCCCAAAGGGTTTAAGACTCTTGAGGACACTTGTGCTCATGAAGTCCAAGGTAACACCACAGATGATAGATGCAATCTTCAGATATTGCATTCACCTCGAGACGCTTGAAGTAACCAGATGCAAAACACATGGGTATTGAGCATCGGTGCTCAAAATCATAAGAAGTTCAAGGAGCTAGCATGTATTCTCTGCTGAGTGCAAACAATTATGGATGCACCTACTCTTGAATGCTACAAGTATGAAGGATTTTTTAGGATTGTTGACCTTTCAAAAGTAGGTGC
Source organism: Moricandia arvensis (assembly GCA_905132765.1). Taxonomy (NCBI): domain Eukaryota; kingdom Viridiplantae; phylum Streptophyta; class Magnoliopsida; order Brassicales; family Brassicaceae; genus Moricandia; species Moricandia arvensis. The sequence continues at coordinate 38,390 of CAJHQP010001032.1, forward strand.
ATTTAAAGAAGTGAAACTATGTTATATCCAGAATTACGTTATTACCATTCGTTTAAGATGGTACTTGCTAACATGAAGGGCCTATATAGGAGTTCATGTCCTTTCAACGACAAATATCTTTCTTGAGATAAACTTTTTCGTATTTAATTTTCTTATATTTATAAAACAGGAAAATCGCATTTTAAATCATCAAGTTGACAAATGTTTGCAATTTAAATCCTCGAGCTCAATGCCTAACACTTTAAACAGTTGAATTAGTTTCAATAACAAATTAAACACTGAAACTAACTTATTTGTTAGCCACATTAAAATTATGACCGGTATTTTTTATTAGCAGGTAAAAATAGATGACGTGGCAGGTTTTTATTTTTTTAACTATTTTAATTAATAAAAACGAAAGAACAAATTAAAAGTTTGAGAAAAAACTAAAATAAAATATAAAATCGATAAGAATTTGAAAAGGTAGAGAAAAATCAGGAAAAACTTAAAAAAATAATCATACAGATATAAAAACTGAGAAAACAAAAAAATTAAAAAACAAAAATTCATTTTTTAAATTAAGATTCAAAAAATTCTTTTAAACTGCTACTATATCTCATGATATCTTGTTAACAGTGATATATTCAAGTTTTTCACCATCACCGCAATGTCGAAAACAATCATTGTCATGGTCGCATGTCAGAAATTTTAAATATTTAGCAAATATGTGTTGGTCATGGTTTATGAAAAAATAATTTAAAAATTGTGATATATTTTTAATTTTTTAATTATTTGTTGATTATTAATTTTTCTAGTTTTTTATTTTTTTTCAATTTCAACTTTTTCAATTTTGAATATTTGTATAGATTACTTTTTAAAATGTTTTTAATGTTTTTTCTTAAATATCTATATTTGGTTTATTTTATTTTTATTTTTCCAATCTTTTTAATTGATATTTTGTTTTTATTAATTAAAAATGTTTTTAAAAATGCCACCTTACCTATATGTACATTTTAATAAACAGTGTCGGTCATAATTCTGACGTGACAAACAAGTAAGTAAAATTCAGTGTTTAATATTTTATTAGAATTAAATTCATAGAGTTGAGTTAGAAGGTTTAAAGTGTAAGCTTTTACCAACTTGATTATTTAAAATACAATTTTCTCTTTGTATTAGTATTTTTGTGTTTTCATTGCAATATCTGAGAAAAACATATTTGAGATATCATTTTGCCACATAATAAAATATATGATAACTTTAATAGATAAAGACACTCTTAAGTGACTTGTTTTTAGAATTCCTTTTGCAATTTTGCTCAAAATCTTTAAGTGATACTCTGATGATGATAGCAGATGTTCATCTTAGATAGACTATAAAACTTTTGCATGCGTTTGTTTCATGTGTTTATATAACTCTGCTTCCTTTTGTTTAAAATGAAAAGATATGTGCATGAATTTCTATGTACCCTCTGACATGTATATATAGGAATTCAAGAAAGATATGTAAAGGGAGAAATAAGAAGCCCAACTTTCAAAATTTTGAACTTACAATAATTTTGTATTCGTTTTAAAGATCCAAATATGTGTACTGTATATCACATTGTCGAAATCCTCAAACAAATGCCCTAAGGTCGAAAAGGTTTTGATAAACGTATGTATCTCTCTATCTATATATCCCAAAACCAATGATCTCAAAGTCTACTTTTATTATAATTATCGGTTCGCAAGTGCATATTAAAAAGTTTACATTTGACCCTGGTATGCTTTGGAAAATTCATCAAAAGTAAGAACTACGAGTTTAACTCTATCAAGGAAGTCATAATTGATGGTTATGAAAACCATTGGCATAAGCTTGATATAGTGGAGTTCTTTTTCGGGCATGCAAAATCATTAAACAAGTTGGAGTTAATCATGCCTAAAAACGTTAAGAAAAGATTTCTCGATTATGCAAGGTTTGATTCCGTGCGAAGCAGATAACCATGGGTTAAAGTGAATGTTTAAATTCAGGATATAACCAATGTGGCAAACTATATATAGTGGGTCTTTTGATGTATTTGAATTTAATTTTTAATGTTCTTCTCTCAGATTTTGAACTCTCTTGTTTTTATTGTTTTTAGTTTATAATTTATATGGGATAATTGATATCAAAGTGCTTTTGATCTATTATGCTCATACACTACCCATAAAAAGGAAGTTTAGAGTCACAGAAAATTGGAAACACAAGTGATGCTAAATTTTATCATTAAAAATAGTATGCTAATTGTGAAAATCAGCATTAATTCAGTAATTTGTTTAGCATCGATTGAATACAAAAATCATAGTCAATAAGTACTACTTTAGCTTCATTCATGCTTCAACTGTGACACACTTAAAGTAAAATAAAAAAATAAGAGGAAATATGATGTTCTTCAAAATTTACGCTATTGAAAGGAAAATAATTGAATATTCAAACATACTTCTTCTTATTAATTTCTCTACACTATTGAATCCAAAGAAATATAAAACTTTCAAGGACCGAGGGATTCGATCCCGATACTTTTATGTGAGACCCGCATTTTCGAATTAACTTAATATATAATAAATTCTTGAAACTCCACTTTATTACTTCTCAAAAGTCGTCTCAACACCATAAATCGAATAAAATAGAATAATGTCTAGAAAACAACAATAAGTCTGACATAGAAAGGAAAAGAAAACGCCTAAAAGCAACGATCCGAAAAGATCACTTCTGATCGCCAACCTCACCTGAAAGGGGAACAAGAAGGGGTGAGCAACAGGGGAGTCACTCAGTGAGGTATGGGATGCTAGACACGCAAACCTCTCACTAGTTAAATAGAACTCCCACTACGGAAGTTTAACTCTAACATGAACACACACGATGCCTAACGCATCACACAAAACAAACAATGCGATGATAGCATAAGGCTAGTCCATACACCCCGCATTTTCCTCATAAGGATATATATTTTATGCGTCGATAGTACAGAAGTCCGTCTCTGTACCCCCGCAGTCATACTCTGGCGTCGATATGCAAACGTCTCTGCATCCCGCAATCTCTCAAACATCGGCGTCGATAGCTCAGACATCTCTGGCCCCTGCAATCTCTCACATAGTCCTTATATTCATAACTATTTTACATATATATATCAACACTTAACATCAAACAATCCAATCAACGGTTGAATCCTCTAGACCCCTAATTTTCGGTTTACAATCAATATCCTAACTATCAAGCAAGACTCGGTTCAAGCAGACGGATCATGTTTCGAAACTAAACTACGATAGAAAAAATTTTATTTTTAGTATAGTTTACGGAATAGACCCTCACCTTAGCCACATAGAAGAACTAGAAGTAGGTCCGACAATAGACAAGATGACTTGATCAACAAGAAAGCCAGGGTTTCACCGTGTATCCCAATCCCGCCACGGCACAATAGATCGGAAAAGAAAAGTACCAGGCATAAAACATAATTAATATATAATTAAATCAAGGGTTTTAAATTAACTTAATTCACAAGAAATATGAGATGTGCACTTTTATCATGCGCATGGGCTCACGATTGATCAAAAGAGGAGAAGAAGAACCTTGGTCAGCAAGTAAGTACATATCACGATCAAACACACTCGGATAAATCCGACATGGGCTGACGGCGACTCGTATAATGACGGCAAGGATCTCTGGTGACATGGAACGGAATATTTTGGTGATCTGCAAATCACGGCTGGTCAGATCAGCGGTGAGACACGGAGGCTCCGGCTTTGTGTGTCGTCCTTCCCACTCAGCTTGCTCATGTTCTTTGTAGTACGGCTCCGGTACATGACAGTAACAACACAACAACAATGGATCTCAAGCACATGGCTCAGCTCCGGTGCAACACACGAGCACAAGTGGAGCATTCCATAAGGAACACAATAATTAAAAGAAGAATATACACGATGAAGAGGAGAGGATGGTGTGAATCGATTAACGCCATAGCACTTTCTCACAAGTTGAACAATTGAAAAGGTGGCTGACTTTTTGTGGAAGAATAAATATATACGTGTACAAGTATACACTGTTAGGGTTATGAAATAAAATGGTTAGGTTTTGGTTTAGATCAAAATTATAATTAGAGAAAAATCAAACCGGTCTAGAAAAATAAACCCTGGGTTAGGGTCGTTACACTTTATTTCAGCATGATTTACTCCAAGAGATGCAGTCAATCAGTGATTGTACCTGTCATTGATGACATTTTCAATCAACAAAAAGGATCAGAAATCAACCGATTTTTTCTGATGCTCGATCATCTTGGCGTAGAGAATAAGGTACTATCGTGGGTAAAAACGTGTCTAAGTCAAAATATTCAAGAGCTGACGTTGGACTTCACCAAATCCAAGAGAGTTATGGATCTCTCTCTCTCTCTCTCTCTCTTGATATCTCTGCCATCGGGACACTAACTGTCTTGAAGCTACAGTGGCATAAGTTCAAAATATTGAATACTACCCCAAAGGGTTTAAGATTCTTGAGGAAACTTGCGCTCATGAAGTCTAAGGTAACACCACAAATGATAGATGAAATCTTCAGCTACTGCATTCACCTCGAGACGCTTGAACTAACCAAATGCAAAATGCATGGGGTAGTGAGCATCAATGCTCAGAATCATAAGAAGTTCAAGGAGCTGGCCATGTATTCTATGCCGAATCGCTTGCAAATAATTATGGATGCACCTACTCTTGAATGCTACAAGTAAGAAGGATTTGTTAGGATTGTTGACTTTTCAAAAGTAGGTGCACTCAAAGAGGCGAAACTCTCTTATATCCAGAATTACAGTTGGCTTTATTATGATTCATCTAACATGGTACTTGCTAACATAGAAGTCTACACATGAGTTCATGTCCTCTCAACGACAATTATCTTTGTTGAGGTAAACTTTTTTCGAAATTTTTTTTTATATTTATAAAAAGAGACATCACATTTTATATCATTAAGTTGGCAAAAGGTTGCACTTTAAACCTTCGAGCTCAACTGCTAACACTTTAAAAAATACAACTAGTTTCAGTAACATATTAAATACTGAAACTAATTATTAAACAATTAACAGTTGTGATTATACTATTTAAATTATTGACAATAATAATATATATGATGTACATATAAGGTACATACCAATTATTATAATCTTATTAGAAATCTTACCAAGAAAATAAAAGTTTTATCATCAATAATGTACATGTCATAATAAGTAAATATCATGTCACATACATTAGTAAGTCATGTCATCATTTTTTTTAAAATCAATGTGGTGATAATACATAAATATAGTTTAAAAGATCACTTTGTAAATAATTTCCAGGGAAGCACGTGAAACTTTGCTTAAATTAAGTCAATCTTAGTTATGTTAAGTTTCAGTTTGTTGGACTCTAGACATTTCTTAGGTTACAATATTGGACTAGATTAAATCTCACATTTGTATTGTTTTTAATGGATCTTTATTTAAATAACATTTACCAAAAAATAAATCTAAATTTTAATTTAATTTTTAAATCTTAATAATTTTGTCATCTTGTAATATACCAATCTAGTAACAATAAAACTGACATTGTTGATTTACTATATGTACAACTGTACAGCAAAATATAAAAAATACTGTTAGCAAACATACAAATAGTTTTTATACAAATTAATTATTATTGGTATATATTAGAAAATAATTTAATATATGTGTCTAATATATTAATTTAGGGTCCTATTTTTATCTACTATTGACAAGTCATAGTAGGACCATTTAACTAATTACATAATATAATATGTTTTAATTATTTACATTAATCAATAAAATATATAATATGTCTAGAGAATCTTAATAATTAATAAAGATATTAACAATAAATCAATTTAACTATAAATTTATTATTATTTATAACAAAATCCAAAATCTGTTGAAAAAATCGAACATAATCCTGCTAAATATTTTAAGTATTATTATTAAATAATAAATTAATTAATTTCGTAATTAATAATATACTATTGTAATTTAATGTTAATTAAATGTTATTATAAAGCAAAAACAAATTATAAGATATTTTAATTTTTTATATTACAGTATTTATTAAAATAGAAGTATTATATGACATAAAATTGAAAATAGTTAAATTAATAAATTAACCTATTTTATTTTAAAAAATTCATTGAATAAATTATCATTCACTATTAAAACGTGTCAAAAATTTGTAAACTATGGAATATTTTATATTAAGTAAAAGTATTAACATATATTAAACTTTTATATTTAAAACTATATATCTTCAAAATATATTTAAAGAAAATTTGCTATTTAATTATATCAAAAGACTAGAACCATAATAACAATTAATAGAACACTAAAATTTATAAATAAAGTCACTATATATTGTAATAAGAAACTTAAACAATAAGATTAAAAAGTTACATAATATATAATACTTAAATGTAAATTATATATTAAAATTTTTAAAAGTTATACATTTATAAAATGATAAATATTCGCATGGACGTGAGGGTTAAATTCTAGTTTAACAATAACACTAACATCTGTTGATTTACTATGTGTACAACTGTACAGCAAAATAATAAAAAATATGTAAGCAAACATACACATAGTTTTTATACAAATTTAATTATTATTGGTAAATAATAGAAAATAATTTAATATGTGTATCTAATATATTAATTTAGGGTCCTATTTTTATCTACAATTGACAAGTCATAGTAGGACCATTTAACTAATTACATAATATAATATATTTTAAGTATTTACATTAATCAATAAAATATATAATATATCTAGAGAATCTTAATAATTAATAAAGATATTAACAATAAATCAATTTAACTATAAATTTATTATTAGTTATAACAAAATCCAAAATCTGTTGAAAAAAATCTAACACAATCCTGCTAAATATTTTAAGTATTATTATTAAATAATTAATTAATTAATTTCATAATTAATAATATAGTATTGTAATTTAATGTTAATTAAATGTTATTATAAAACAAAAAACAATTAAAATAGTATTTATTATATTAAAATAGAAGTATTATATGACTTAAAATTGAAAAGTATTTAAATTAATAAATTAACCTATTTTTAAAATCATTTAAATAAATTATCATTCACTATTAAAACGTGTCAAAATTTGTAAACTATGGAATATTTTATATTAAGTAAAAGTATTAACATATATTAAAATTTTATATTTAAAACTATATGTCTTCAAAAATATATTTTAAAGAAAATTCGCTATTTGATTATATCAAAAGACTAGAACCATAATAACAATTATAAAACACTAAAATATATAAATAAAGTCACTATATATTGTAATAAGAAGCTTAAAAATAAGATTGAAAAGTTACATAATATGTAAATTATATATTAAAATATTTTAAAAGTTATTCATTTATAAAATGATAAATATCAGCACGGACGTACGGGTTAAATACTATGTGTACAACCGTACAGCAAAATATAAAAAAAAATACTGTTAGCAAAAATACACGTAGTTTTTATAAAAATTGATTATTATTGGTAAATAATAGAAAATAATTTAATATATGTATTTATGGACAGAAAACTTAATACGTAATATATATCTTTTAGAAAAGATTCATTGGACAACCTTTATACAACTTTTTTTGTACACCAACCTTCATATGACTATTTTAGAAAGCAATGATAAAACTATTTTATGTAAGATTTAGAACAACAATTAATTAATATAAAATAATGTGCTATCTATTTCTATAGATAAAAATTTAAAGCAAATGTACTATCCAGATTTTACATTTGCTAAAAAACAGACTAACAACATGTTTTGACTATAAAAAAACAACTTTATATTTTGTACAAAAGGACAAACAAAAGAGACTAAAATTCAGTGTGTCCTAATCTATGACTATATATTGGCTAAGTAATTCATTCACTCTATCATAGTCATTTAGAAAAGAAGAAGCATAAAAACATATCCAGATCCTCCTTTTACCATGAAATTATCTATATAAAGATTCATTACTATTCATGTAATCATTTAAAAAATATCAAAAATGTCAGAGTTCCCACAAAAGAAGATCAAACGCAGTATTAATCTGTCCGAAGATCGCATAGAGCTGCCTCAACATCTGGTGGAGCACATCATATCAACGTATTTCCCCATCCAATATGTCTTACAAACCCGTGTTTTGTCCAAAACTTTCAGGGACGCAGTGATTCGATCCCGAGATCTTGATTTCAGCAGGATATACTCCAAGAGACGTAATCAATCAGCAGTTGTGCGTATCATTGATGACATTGTCAATCAACACAAAGGGTCAGAAATCAACCGATTTATTTTGATTCTAGATCATCTTGGCGTAGAGGATAAGGTACTATCGTGGGTAAAAACATGTCTAAGTAAAAACATTCAAGAGCTGACTTTAGACTTCTCCAAATCGAAGAAAGTTATAGATCTCTCTGTTGATTTCTCTGCCATCGAGACATTAACTGTCTTGAAGCTACGATGGTGTAAGTTTGAAATACCTAATAATACCCCACAGGGTTTAAGATTTTGAGGACACTTGCGCTCATGAAGTCCAAGGTAACAACAGAGATGATAGATGCAATCTTCAGCTACTGCATTCACCTCGAGACGCTTGAACTAACCAGATGCAAAATGCATGGGTTATTGAGCATCAGTGCTCAAAATCATAAGAAGTTCAAGGAGCTGGTCTTGTATTCTATGCCGAATCGCTTGCAAATCATTATGGATGCACCTACTCTTGAATGCTACAAGTATGAAGGATTCATTAGGATTTTTGACTTTTCAAAAGTAGGTGCACTTAAAGAAGCGGAACTTCGTTATATCCAGAACTACAATTGGCGTTATTACGATTCGTCTAACATGGCACTTGCAAACATGGAGCCTATACAGGAGTTCATGTCCTCTCAGCGACAAATATCTTTCTTGAGGTAAACTTTTTTTTCCAAATTACTTTTCCTATATTATAAATGGGGAAAATCACATTTTAAATCATCAAGTTCGCAAAAGTTTGCACTTTAAACCTTTGAGCTCAGTTCGTAACACTTGAAATAGTGGAACTAGTTTCAGTAACATATTAAACACTGAAACTAACTTATTTGTTTGTTACGTCAAAATTATGACCAGTATTGTTCATTAGAAGGTACAAATTAAAAATGAATTTTTCTATGATAATTTTATTTATTTTTTATTAATTTAGATAATTTAAAAATACCATGTCACCTATATTACCTTGTAATGAATATTACCGGTCATAATTTTGATGTGGCAAAGAATAAGTTAATTGCAGTGATTAATATGTTACTGGAATTAGATTCATTATTTAAAGTGTTTGGAGTTGAGTTTGAAGGTTTAAAATGTAAACTTCTACCAATTTAATGATTTAAAATGTGATTTTCTCTTTGTAAAAGTATTTTCGTGTTGTTATTGCAATATCTGAGGAAAATGTATATGAGACCTTATTTTGCCACATAATGAAATATAGGATAACCTTAATATAAAGACACTCTTGGGTGATTTGGTTTTAGAGTTCCTTTTGCAGTTTTGCACAAAGTCTTTAGGTGATAAACTGATCATGATGGAAGAATGTTCATCTTATATAGACTATGAAACTTTCGCATGCGTTTTTCCTGTATTTATATAACTCTGCTTACTTTTTTTAAAACATTTTCAGTCTTGGTTTACATACATGAATTTTTATGTTTCCTCTGACATGTATATATAGGCATTCAAGGAAAGATACGTAGAGGGAGAAATGAGAAGCCCGACTTTCAAATTTTTGAACTTAAAAGAATTTCATATGCGTTTTAAAGATCCAAACATGTGTACTCTATATCACATTGCTGAATTTCTCAAACAATGCCCAAACGTCGAAAAGGTGTTGATCAATGTACGTATCTCTCTATCTAACTATCTCAAAATCAATAATTCTCTAAGTTTGCGTTCATTATAATTCTTATTTGGCAAGCGCAGATTAAAAAGTTCACATTTGCGCCTGGTATGCTTTGGAAAATTCATCAAAAGTCAGATATGGAGAGTAAGAACTACGAGTTAAACTCTATCAAGGAAGTCACAATTGATGGCTATAAAAACCATTGGCATGAGCTTGATATAGTGGAGTTCTTTTTCGGGCACGCAAAATCGTTAAGCAAGTTGGAGTTGATCATGCCTAAAAACGTTAAGAAAAGATCTCTCGATTATGCAAGGTTGAATTTCGTGCGAAGCAGATATCCATGGGTTAAACTGAATGTTTAAATTCAGGATATAGCCAACCTGGGAACTATAGTGGCTCTTTTGATGTGTTTTAATTTTATTTTTAATGTTCTCTCTCAGATTTTGAACTCTCTCTTTTTTTAATTTGTATTGTTTTTAGTTTAAAATTTATATAGGATAACTGATATCAGAGTGCTTTTGATCTAATATGCTCATACACAACCCATAAAAAGGAATTTTTTTAACACTGGTTTTATTAGGTAAAAGGAAATAACAATTCCAAAAGGAGAGAAACATAAGAAATTCAATACTAAAATTCAAAGAAGAAAGCCTACAATTATTGGCAAAACAAAAACTTCAAAATGAAAAACACCAGTAGGCATTGATACAGCCATCCTCAGTAGAGGGTAGATAAGATTTCCTGACTCACAAGACCAAGGAGTCGAAAGAAGGTAGAGAACTATTGGTTTATGGTTGGTTTGCGCCTATGATTAGGCATCATACCAATCTGGTTTAGTTAACCAATGGTTATTGATTAAACTCCATCAATGAACCTATGCATTTAAAAGATGTGTCTCTTTGTTGGCGTCTCTTCCTTAGTGAAAATATGTATCTTTTCCTTGAACATATGTGACTCTTCACATAGTGTCTCTTGGTTGTCTATAAATAAGATACATTGCAAAGAGAAGAGAACAATTCAAGTGATAAGAAGATAAATCTAGAGAGAGAGAGTAAAATGTTTTAGAGAGAGAAAGTTTCAAAGAATCAACTAAAAGGGCACTTTAGCTGTGAAAAGTGGTTGATTTCTATCTGTGATTTCATCCCCAACTCTTGCCTGATTGTATCAATTGGCTAAACCGATTTTTGGATGGTCTTCAATCCAATCAGTTTGGTCCGACCCAAACTTATCTATGAAGGCCATGAGATCATCTTAACCATCCAGGACACATAATCCACGATACAGAAGAGTTCTCCATCATTCTTCCTTGCACCAGCAAGCATAGGATTAAGAGGATCTACACTTGCTTCAACTTGCCTTATTTGGAGCCTCTTGCAATAAAGCTCCAACAGCTCTTTCCTCTTCAGTCTAAGCACAACATAAGCACATTCCAGAGGATAAAGAGGGCTCCCAAAAAGCTCAGCTATCCATTAAAACCGTCCAGATACAAATCATTCAAGCTCCCCTCTTCAAGACAAAATCCCATCAATCTCTCCAACGGCTAGTTTTCGATTTTGTTTGCTTGATTTGATTTTCTTCCTTTTCTTTGTTTATGAACGTTAGCCTTAGATAATTCTGAGAATTATATAAGCTCATTAGGCCTGTCATTGTAAAGACACGAATCTTTTACCTAAAACCTAATAAATTTCTTAGTTTCTTTTTCTCCAAAGTCTTGTGTCTTTGTGTGAGTTTGATCATCAAGTCTTGTGTGGAATCACTTGGATCCTTGATTGGCGACTGAGGCTGCTTGTGGATTCCAGTGTTCTTGCTTGCGGTTGATTGTGGAATCATTCAACAAACCGTTCTAACCAGTACCATCATCATCGCTTCCGTCCAGTCGGTTTTAAGGTCGATTAGATCGATTGTACAAACCACCCCTCATGTTGGATCGTCCATCACTTTGATCCAAGGATCAGTCAGCCTTTGACAGCTTATGATTGTATCAATATAGGCATTCAAGGAAAGATACATAGAGGGAGAAATAAGAAGCCCGATTTTCAAACTTTTGAACTTAAAATAATTTCGTATTCGTTTTAAAGCTCCAAACATGAGTACTCTATATCACATTACCGAATTCGTCAAACAATTCCCTAAGGACGAAAAGGTTTTGACCAATATACATATCTATCTATCTATCCCAAAGTCAATAATCTCGAAGTCTATGTTCATTATAATTAACATTTCGTAAGCGCATTTTTAAAAAAAAAAATCACATTTAAGCCTGGTATGCTTTGGAAAATTCATCAAAAGTCAGATATGGAAAGTAATAACTATGAGTTTAACTCAATCAAGAAGTCACGATTGATGGCTATAAAAACCATTGGCATGAGCTTGATATAGTGGAGTTCTTTTTCGGGCATGCAAAATCGTTAAACAAGTTGGATTTGATCATGCCTAAAAACGTTAAAAAAGAGATCTCTCGATTATGCAAGGTTGGATTCTGGGCGTGGCAGATATCCAGGTGTTAAAGTGAATGTTTAAATTCAGGATATAACCAACGTGGAAAACTATAGTGGCTCTTTTGATGTGTTTTAATTTTATTTTTAATGTTCTTCTCTCAGATTTTGAACTCTCTTGTTTTTAATTTTTGTATTGTTTTTAGTTTAAAATTTATATGGAATAATTGATATCAAAGTGTTTTTGATCTAATGCTCATAAACTACCCATAAGAAAAAATGGGAAAACAATTGATGCTAAATTTTATCATTAAAATAGTTATTGCTAATTGTGAAAATCAGCATAAATTAAGTAATTTTTTTTTTGCATCCATTGAGTAAAGAAAAACAAATTTGATAAGTACTACTTCAGCTTCATTCATGCTTCAACTGTGACACACTTAAAAAGAAAAGGAAATAAGAGGAAATGTGATGTTCTTCCAATTTTTTTCTATTGGAAGGAAAATAATTTAATATTCAAAATACTTTTTCTTTTTAATTTTTCTACACTACTGAATCCAAGGAAATATAAAACTTTCAAGGATGGAGGGATTCGATCTCGAGACCTTGATTTCAGCATGATATACTCCAAGAGACGGAGTCAATTAGCGGTTGTACATGTCATTGATTACATTTTCAATCAACATAAAGGATCAGAAATCTACCAATTTATCCTGATGTTCGATCATCTTGGCGTAGAGAATAAGGTACTATCGTGGGTAAACGTGTCTAAGTAAAAATATTCAAGAGCTGACATTAGACTTTGCCAAATCCAAGAAAGTTATGGATCTATGTTGATTTCTCTGCCATCGAGACACTATTTGTCTTGAAGCTACAGTTGTGTAAGTTTGAAACACCGAATACTACCCTAAAGGGTTTAAGATTCTTGAGGACAGTTTCGCTCATGAAATCCAAGGTAACACCACAGATGATAGATACAATCTTCAGCTACTACATTCACTTCGAGACGCTTGAACTAACCAGATGCAAAATGCATGGGGAAATGAGCATCAGTGATCAGAATCATAAGAAGGTCAAGGAGCTGCATGTATTCTATTTTGAATCGCTTTCAAATCATCATGGATGCACCTACTCTTGAATGCTACAAGTATGAAGGATTTGTTAGGAATGTTGAATTTTCAAAAGTAGGTATACTCAAAGCAGCGAAACTCTGTTATATCCAGAACTACAATTGGCTTTATTACGATTCTTCTAACATGGTACTTTCTAACATGTAAGTCTATACAAGAGTTCATGTCCTCTCAACGACAATTATCTTTCTTAAAGTAATTTTTTTTAATTTATTTTTCTTAAATTTATAAAAAAGAAATTGTATTTTAAATCATCAAAGTAGCAAAAGGTTGCACTTTCAACATTCTAGCTCAACTCCTAACACTTCAAACAATGGAGCTACTTTCAGTAACATATTAAACACTGAAAATAACTTATTTGTTTGCCACATCAAAATTATGACCGCAAGTAAAAATAGGTGACGTGGCGGGTTTTTTGGTTTTTAATTATTTTAATTTGTAAAAATTGAAATAATAAATAAAAGTTAGAGAAACTTTAAAACAAAACTAGGATTGGACCCGCGCGCCCGCGCGGGTGTTTGTTTTCGATATACTTATAAACATTTCAAAACACATCAATTTTATTTTCTTTTAACGTTTTCATTTGTGTTACTTTAGCAATTTGTTAAAATTATATTTTTCATTATTGTATTGTGTTATATATGTTTTTATTTGATGCATGTTGGATCAGTTATTATGTAATTTCTTTAAAAAAAAATTGTAACTATGTATTAATACATTACTTTTACATATTTTTTAAAAATATATTTTATTGAATTTAAATCCAAATATGTGTATATATATGTATTTTTACAAAATAAAACATTACATAAATGATTTTTTAAAAATTAAAATAAAAATATAAAACATGTGTTTGACCTGAAAGTGGAGTTTATTTAAGAAAATATATTATAAATTTTAAAATAACTAAGAAAAAAATTAAGTTTATACATCAAGTAATGTATAGTTTATATTTTGTTTTACTGTGAAAGTTAATTATATATTTAATAAAATTGTAATACAACAAATCATGATATTATCCTCCATAAGTAGAGATGAGTATTAAATTAATCAAAATCTAGATATTGATCTGTGCGTCCGCAGGAATGATGATTTTCACTTTTTGTTAAATGTTGATATTTGTTTTTCATGTCACCATTATATAATTATACGTTCTATAATATAAACATTGTTTAAAATTAGGCTTTGTTTCATATATTTCATATAATATATTGAATAATTTTTTTTACATTGATATCTAATGATTGGAAAATATATTAATAAGAATCAATTTATGGATATGTTTTGGTATAATTAATCTAATATAAATACGTTGACACTAAATTCCACAATTTATTAGCAATATAAAATTAAATATTTTTAAAATATAAATTTTAGTTATATAAATAATAATGTAAAATAATATTTACACATTGTTATTATGAATTCTATATAATATATGTTAAATTTATGAAGATATTAAATGTATAATATGTTTTAGTTGGATGTGTATTTGCTTAAAACAGTTACTTACTTCAATCTGTTATAATCCAAAAATATATTTTATAAAATATTTTTCATTGTTTTGTTATTTGTAAAATCTATATACACATAAAATAGCTATGATATTAATAAATTGTACTAAACCCACATGATCATACAAATAAATTGAATGGATAATTATGATAAAAATTGTAACAAAGATGGCCAAAATAATAACTAAATTTTGTAGAAACCCAAATATTATTGGCAAACACATTTTTTTTTAGGAAATTATACCAAATTTTTGTTTGTTTGTAATTTTTTTGTCGATGTTACAACTTCTCTCATTTCTTTTTTGTTGATTACTTTTTAACAAATAAGTTAGCTAATGGTAAGCAATTAAATTATTATTCTCTTTATGATAATATGTATTGTCATTCTAGACAGGCTCTTATATGTATAATGTGTCCATGATTTGTACTAATACATAAGTTAATAGTATAGATGACTAGATTTGAGAGACATGTATAGTAGAATATTTCTTTTTAAAACAAATACAATTAATAGCATATATTTGTAAATTTTAATTAGAAATATATATGGTTAATTAATTGATAAGATCGCATAAGCAAAGTGTGGATATAACGTTTGTCATTTATAGAATACATACTCACCATAATTAGTGATAACATAAAAAGATTATGAATATTTGTCAAATATGGATAAGTTAAAAAATTAATTGATTATCTATTTTTTAGGAATGTTTTTGTAAGTTATAGAGGATTTTGATAACCCAAAAATGTTTAGTTTGTTTATATTATATAATTTAAATATATTTATATATTGCAAATAATATCGTGTACATACGAAATATAGGTGGGTTAAACTAAAATTTGAATGCAGAATTTAAACCGGTGGATTTACAGATAATATTCTATCTTATAATTTTTTTTTTACAATATTAACTTATGTATTCGACATTTTTGCAGATAACCTATTAATTTGTGTATAAATGACATGTTTGCTAAACCAGTTCATTGATAATGATTTTTTAATCATGATATATATTGGATCGAAATCAAGTGTTTAAGTATTTACACAAATCATTTTTTTATGTGGTGAACCAAATTTTAAATTATTGGTTTTGATCTTGTAAACCGTGTCATATTTGGTATTGAATCACATTTGTTTTGATTTCTGCAGAATAATTTTAAACTAAGGCATATTCAATAACAAATCAAGTGAGTTTAGGTGCACTTGGTGTTGTAGAAAATTTTGGGCAGGGTTGTTAAGTTATTAAACGACTGTGTTTAAGTCTAATGGCATTGAATAATAATTATTAAGAAAAAATTAGAGTTAAGTACTAATTGCACTTGAGATATATGTTTTAGAATATAAGTAAAAATAACTTATTTTGGAATATAAGATATATGTTTTTGACATTTAATTCAATTTACCGGTTTAATAATTTAAAGATGGTTTTGATGTAGTGATATAGACTCTGATGAAAAGAAATAATAAAACTCATTTTATAGTTACAAATATACAAAATTTAATTATTGGGTCAAACAAATTAGTAATGGGCTTATTATGAGCATATATCCATATAAGGAGTGATTTAATTTGTGTTTGGATGTAGGGATAATACCAGTGGCAGAGAATTGTAATTTTTATGGAAAAATAAGGGGTATTTCCTATTTATACTCCTGTTTTAATAGATTAGATATAAAATCCATAAAATTTTGAAAAGGTGGATAAAAAAACAGGAAAATAAAATCAGGATAATAATATTTGTGTTTAAAAAATCTTATAAATATTCAAAAAAAACTGAAAATGATATTTTCCAAGAAATAAAATTCAAGAAAAAAAAGAGAAAATATAAATATCCTAGGATAACCCTAAAACGTTTTGTCACAAAATAGCCTCTAAGGATAAAAAATGATCAAAAGAGGTTTTATTAAAGAGTGTAATATACACTTATACCGTAGGGTTAACTAATTTAGGCTTAGAGTTTAGAGTTATGGAGTGTGGTTTTACGGGTGGATTTAAAAATTTATAAATAAATTTTAATTTTTCAAAATTTCAAAATAAAAAGGCTATTTCGGTCATTTTCTTTCTAGAGTGCTCTTTTGGCGACAAAAACTTAAAAAGAGCTATTTAAGAGAATTGTGCAAAAAAATATTGAAAATTTTAAGATTCAAAAATACTTTAAATGCTACTATAACTCATTATATCTTGTTAAGAATGATATATCGAAATTTGTCACTATCACCACTATGTCGAAAACCATCATTGTGATAGTCGCATGTCATATTTTTAAAACAAATTAGCAAATTTTTGATGTTGATTGTTTGTGAAAACTATTTAAAAATGGTGAATATTTTTGAATTTTTAAGTATTTGTTGAATCTTGATTTTTTTTAAATATTTTTTTATTTCTAATTTTTAAATATTTTTTATTTTTCAATATTTTCAGTTTCGAAATGCAATTTTCTCTTTATAAAAGTATTTTCGTGTTTATTGCAATATCCGAGGAAAACGTATTTAAGCTATCCCTTTTCCACATAATAAAATATAGAATAACCTTAATAGATAAAGACAATTTTGAGTCATTTATTTTTAGAGATCATTTTGCAATTTTGCACACTCTTTAGGTTATCAACTGATCATGATAGAAGATGTTCATCTTAGATGACTATGCAACTTTCGCATGCATTTGTTTCTTGTGTTTATATAACTCGGCTTCCTTTTATTTATAACATTTGCAATCTTGGTTTACGTACATGAATTTTTGTGTTTCCGCTGACATGTATATATAGGCATACAAGGAAAGATACGTAGAGGAAGAAATGAGAAGCCCAACGTTCAAATTTTTTAACTAAAGAATTTAGTATTCGTTTGAAAGCTCCAAACATGTGTACTTTATATCACATTGCTGAATTCCTTAATTAATGCCTTAAGGTCGAAAATGTTTTGATCAATCAAACAATTTATCTATCTATCTATTCATCTATCTATCTATCTCAACACTAAGTTTGAGAGAAAATGGAGAGATGGTGTTGTTACAGAGAGATAACTCATACACATATTCACAACCTCGAGAGACAAGAACATCGTTTAGACACCTCTCAAGATCAGTTACACCAAAGTGTGACAGTCGATGGGGATGTTCGAATGGCTGGTCCCAATCTGCCTGAAAGGAGAGGCGTTCCTCGGGAACTCGAGCATTTATTGCGAGAGGTACTGACGTAACCCTTACAGGAATTTTGTTCGATAGGACAAGTACACCCGAAGGGAGAGGGTTCTACGCTACTTTTACGGTCTTTCCTTTCCGATGGCACCTCGATTTCTCTTCCATAGCACCACAACCATGAAGTATTGCCAGTCCAGCTAATGTGGGATCGCGTCATGCGCAACTGCATGTTGCAAATCTCTCCCATTCGTAATTCCACCTCAAAACACTCCGGTGTTTGGATTAATCAATCCCCATAATACGAGATCTCCACCTCCACCAATGGCATGCGAGCTGACGAGACAAAAATGATTTGGAGAGTCAGAATTCGCGTCGAACTCATGCGTTCTGCTACAAAATCTCCCTTGAGGGTCCAATCCTCGAATAGACAACCTCAGATAAATTAAGAGGATTCAACTTATGCAACTCTGCTTAATGGCTATATACTGCCAAATCCATTGCCACATATCAATGAATTTTGATTGACCGAATTCAAATCTTTTCAAAGATATGTCGAGGAAACCATCGCTAATCAAATGCAGTTGAACTCAAAGACATGAAAATTAGTTCAGCTCCCATTATAGACCGCAGAAGGAAAGAGATACGTCGAACTCTGTTTACTAACCAGATAGTCAACACACGTCTACGAGATTATTGGAAAACCAAATTCCAAGAATTCTCAGGGAGATCGGACCCAAAGGCCCATGTACGCTCCTTTAAGCTCACGATAGCCAAGCTCACATCAACGATATGGAAAACAAAGCGTGTTACTGCATGATTTGTGTTAAAATTTCACCAGGCCCGTGCTCGAATGCTTCGCCGGCTTATAGGGAAATTTCATAGACAATTTCACCCAACTAGCAACCGCCTTCTTTAAACATTACCCTCATCTTCATAGAAGAGAAAGTTTTGGAAGGATCCCTTTTTGTAGTAATACAAGGGCACAACGAGACACTTCGGTCATACATAGATGGTTTAATGAAGTGAGGTCTCGAATTGTGAGCCCTAATGATAGCACTACCCTAATAGTTCTAAAAATTGACGTCTGGTTCACTTCGTGATTCAAGGGAGACATGATAGTTTGACCACCAGTATCGCTTGAAGACACACTGAATCGCGCTTTAGCCTTATGCTTTCTTGATGAAGAAATTGCGGCTATCTCTGCGAAACACAAACGAGGCCCATCGGTTTTCACCTCTAGAAAATATAGCACAAGAACGAGCGACTCCGGCTCTTGGAAAAACAAGCGGGAGATAAAAATATGGAGAAACCCCCAAAGAAAGAGAAAGTTCTCCCTCGCTGAAAGAGAAACCCGGGTCATTAGCCGGTCACCGACCAAGGATATACCTGATTTTCAAACACCTTAGCCTATAGGACGGATCAATGAACTGTCACCACTCCTCTACCAGTGCCTCGCGGGCCAAAAACACCACAAGGAGGTGTACTTTTACTTAGTTTAATTATGAGATTTTATCCTTAGCAGCTTAAAATAAACTCAAGGGTTCATGGGATACCTCCCAAACAAATCGACTTCATCTATGGTGGCTCGAAATTATGTCGAGATTCGATAAACTCCATAAAAACCTACCCAAAAAGTCAAAAACAGATCCAATGAGATTACTCTAATGGAAAGCCCCGATGAAAAAATCACATTTCATGAAAATGGAACGATTTACCTTAACAAACTTCACGAAGATGCTCTACACATAACGCTAGTTGACGTACTCTTCTACGATTAAAGGTACGTACTAGAACACCTTTCAGTGGCTTGCTTTCGCAGGAGAAACAACGTACTCGCTCAGATACATTCAGTTGTCGGTATTCTCTAAACGTACAACAACTGGGTAATAGACAAACTGACGCTCTTCAACGCCACTTTTGTTCATCCAACTGACATAACTATAGAAAATGTATATATTAGATGAAATCAATACATATTATTATGTATATAATTTTTATTATCTTAATTATTAAAAAATATTTAAAATTATTCTATATTCGTGTATATAAGGTATTGGTATTTATAGGTATATTATGTGTTTCTATAATAGAATTCACGATTATATAGTTCAAATTACTTATAATTAATTTTTTAAAAATATTTACTTGTTTGTTTAGCAACATGTTAGATGGTTCTATGATTAGTTTATCTTTTAGAATTAATAAAATAACATAAATTACAATACCAACACCTAATCCAAACAACCAGTATATTTTCTTGGACTTCATGATAATAAAAGTAAAAAGTTGAAAAAAATAATTTTTATAATAACTAATGTTAGCTGGTAGTGTTTACTACTAGTTAATGTCTTTATTCGGGAAAAAAAACATTGACTAAATTTGTTTTAGCAAATCCTTAAACTGTTCATTAGTTTATGTCCCTTAACACTTTCAATAGTAAAAGAAAATTCCTCCTTTGATTAAAGAGATGTAAATTGTTAATATATAAGTAAACTCCCAACTAATGACATGGAAATTTGTTTCTGAAGAAGAAAGTTGAATAAAATAGAGAAATATAATAGGGATGCATGCATCTTTATTTGACTTTATTTTATCTCTGTCCATGGAAGGTATGCATATTTTAGTAACTCCATCATGCAATTAAATGACATAACAAAATCAATTGTATAAAATTTTATTTACCAAACAAAAACTATACATAAATTGGACAAAAAAAAAAGTTATTTGGGTTATAAACAAAAAAACAACAACTTAATCCTTCAAATACTTTGGTCGGTGGTGACCGATAAAATTTGTTCTTTTTTACTCATTTTTTTCCCCCTCTGGTGCTACTTCTAGGTGGAATCCGAAGAGCCGTGTGAGACCAAACCGACAAACTATCAACTTGTCGCCACGTCAGCACATTGATTCCTTCTCTGACTCAGAGTTCGTCACGTGTCTCTTCCCAACGGCTAGTTTTTGAGCCGTCTTTTGCTTACCAAGGAGAAGGGAGTTTAACAAATTTTAAAAACTAAAAAAAAAAGTTGAAGATATTTTTGCCTAAGGAAGTTTCCGGCGTTTTCTCGTTTTACTAAATAAATTAATTTGACTGAAAAAGTAAAAAAAAAGAAAAGAATATATTTATTATATAAGTAGATGCAAATGAGCTAATATCCTCTTCGTCAGAACTCGAAAACGGAAAAGAAAAATCACTCATTTTTCTCAGCTTCTTCGTTCATTTAAACATAATTGGAGACGTGTTGGGTAATAATATCAACAAATCCCACTGTTCATAGGTTCGTTTCTTACTTTATTCAGTTCCCCTGTTTCTCTCTGGAGTCTCTCGATTTCAAAAAAAAAAAAGGATCTGATTTTTATTTATTTTTTGCTGGTGCAGATACCGTGAAGTAAGAATCTTTGGTTACTAATCAAGTTTTGTAAAAAAAAAATGGCATTGGGAAAGAAGAGAATAGTTGCCCAGAAGTCGAATTTGAAGCATCGTCGTGGAGTGGAAGAAGGAGGATTAGGGTACGAGTTGGAGTTGGAGTTGGAGTTGTTTCAGTACAAGAGAGGATTTGGGAGGAAGAGGGTTTTGATTTCATCAGGTGATGTGACACCTGTCAGAGAAATCTCATCAAAGAAGCTCTGCGATAAAGCTTTATCGTCTGCAAGTTGTCAAAGTCGAGAGCTTGAAGATCTTCCCCTGGATATTCTGGTTAGTTTCCCATCACTATCTCTTTCTCTTTTATCCTCTTTTTGTTTTTGGGTTTGAGATTCAGAATCGTATTGGAGATGAGAAAGTGTTCGTTAATTTCATCACATTTTATTCATGAATTGAGTTTTCATTCGGATTTACACAGTATTTATCAGATTGGGCTGAAATTTTAAAAATCTTTTTTGTTCTTTAAAATTCAAAATCTTATTGGCGCTATGAAAATTTCAAAATTTATGGTTGATTCATCTCAAAAATTATACTTATGATTTTCTATTAATTATTTAAAATTTCATTTTAATTTACAGAATGTGAAAAAAAAAAAAAAAAATTGTTATGAGATTTATCGATCTTTGGATTCTATTAAGTTAGTTGGGATATGATATTAATGTGTAGATTATTGTTGTGCCTATATGGGTTTTGGCATCAGACTCGTAAAAGAGTTATTGAGGGATTTTATGATTTTATTGCAGGTGAAAATTATTTGTGGGGTAGAGCATGACGACTTGAAACATCTGTTTCATGTTTCAATGACAGTAAGGGCATCCGCAACCGTGGATCTCCCTTAGAGTCCTTAGGAATAGTGTTTTTTAATTTTTTAATTATTATTATTATTTTTTTTCAGATTTAAAAAAAAAATTAAAAAAAAATAAATACCAACTAATCACGGGCCGCCACGTGTCGTGAATAGTATAAGGATCAATCCTTATATAAGGATTTTTTAGAATGAATCCTTAACTTTTTTGATTATTTAATTATTATTTTTCCTAAGGATTCCGCTAAGGATCCACCATTGCGGGTGGCCTAAGAGACGCTGTAAGTAAAACTGGGATCATTTGTAGATTTTGATGATACAACATTTACTTGATGTTGATCTAACCGGTACGTGTTTTTATTTACAGACATTAATCGCAAAGCAGTCACATTTCGCGTATACTACACCTCGGAAAACCTCTGTTTTCCAACATAGCAGATTCGGTTTAGACAAACCGTTTGGTTTAGGTGGTGGCGATGATTATGAGATTGAAGCCCCTGGAGCCCCATTGCAGAAAAGGTACCGTTTTCGTAATGTGGACGACTCTGGCGTCTCAGTGGCTTTGTTCAAGTGAATCAAACAACTTGGTTTGAGGCTAATACCAATCAACTTGGTTTCTTCAAGATTCTTAATTGATGAATAGAGTTGTAGTTTATGTTCTTAAGTTTTGGTTTTGGTTAAGTCACTGTAAATTGTTGTCAGATTACAGAAAAAATAAAGGGTTTAGAAAAAGCTAGCTTGTTTAGAAGGTCAGAAAAGTTTTTCTTTGGAGGTTTTAACTTCTGTGTAAATATAGTATATTTGGATTTATTTAGAAAGTGAACTAATAAGAGATGAAAATTGTGTTCTGTGAACTCATATTGAAACTGATTATTATCCTTTAGTTTATCTTAATCTTCATTTGGATGTAATATCAAATGACATTTAAAGGTTTATATATGAAAACGGTTGAATATCTCAAGAAAGAGTTCGAAATGAAAGATTTTGGGAAAATCAAGTTTTGTTTGGAATTAAAATTTGACTACATAAACAATGGAATTCTTGTGTATTAAATGACATATACAGAAAAGGTATTCAAGAGATTCAATATGTACCAATGTCACCCATTGTCATCACCCATGGTCGTAAGATCACTTGGTCCGGACACTGATCCATACGGTCCAAAGAAAGAGGATGAAGAAATCCTCGGACCAGAAATGCCATATCTAAGTGCCATACGAGCCTTGATGTATATGGCCAGCCACACTCGACCATATATATGTTTTGTAGTAAATTTACTGTCTATATTCAGTTCATGTTCGACCCAAAGGCATTGGAATGAGATTAAACATTTACTTCGTTACCTAAAAAGGACGAAAGATCTTGGATTGTTTTATACTAACCAATCACAAGAAGGTTTAGTTGGTTTTGCTGATGCATGTTATTTATCAGGTCCACACCATGCTCGATCTCAGACAGATTATGTTTTCACAATTGGTGGAACTGCAATAAGTTGGAGATTCATGAAGCAGACCATAGCAGCCACATCATCCAACCATGCCGAGATCTTGGCCATTCATGAGGCCAGTCGAGAATGTGTTTGGTTAAGGTCCATGACTCAATCTCAGATTGTGGGATGGTCGATGAAAAAGAAGAACCGACCATCATGTAGGAAGGTAATGCAGTTTGCATAGCTTAACTTAAAGATGGGTACATTAAAGGAGATGAGACGAATCACATATTGCCAAAATTCTTCTTCACTCACGAGTTACAAAAAGCAGGAGAGGTCCATGTGTTCAAGTTCGATCCAGTGACAATTCAGTCGACCTCTTCACCAAATCACTACCAACCTCGACACTAAAGAAGCTAATACATCATATTAGGATGAAAAGATTGAAAGATCTTCAGTGAGGTACAAAACAGGGGGAGTACTACGCGTTGTACTCTTTTTCTTTAACCACAGTTTTATCTCATTGGATTTTTTCTGGTCAAAGGTTTTAATGAGGCAACAACTAGGGCGTATTATATGGTTATGACATCCAAAGGGGAGTGTTATGAACCATAGTGGATTGTCATAGCCTCTATGGCCCATGGTCGATGGGTCCATGGTCGGCCCGTCCATTAGTGGCCCAACCATAAACCTATTGCATAGAGATTTACTAAACCTAGACCAAATATGTTTAAGGTTTTCGGCAAAAAAAAAAATCTTTTCCATATTAATTTTGGATGTTTTCATTTCTCTAATTGCAATATGATTTGTACTATTTTCTTTTTCCATAAATCAGTTTATACCTCTTATATTTCCTTATATAAAAGACTCCTTATAATATGAATAACACACGAATCCACCTTCTATTTTCTTTAAGTTCACAACGTCTTTTTGTTACTTTAACTTATAGTGTTGTGGGTAAGATTTGAATGCCATGTGCACTTGGTGGCACACTAATAGAGTTTTATGGACTGACTGGATGTGTTTGTAACCTTTTGTTTCATGCGAATCTCTGAAACCTTATAAGCAAATGCAAGTAATAGGGACAAGATTGCCTATATCTTAGAGTGTGAGAATGTAAAATTTACACCTCATGGTGACTAAAGAGTCAATTTATTATTTCACAATTTTAACTAATACATAGTTATGTCCACGTGGAAGAATCAGATTGGTCAGCAAACTCATGTGGAAGAATTTAGCTCCTTAGAAGATTTGTCTTTATCAACGGAGAAGAGATCATTGGAGTGTTGAGAGAGAGAAGAATCCTCATCGCTTGTGTCCAATACAAACATTGGTTGTGTTGGCTTAGGAAGATCCGTTGTGGAAGTCAACATAGACATAACTTGTTTGATGTTTGGTCTATCAATAGCTTGATGTTGAACACATAGCAAACCAATATGAACACATCTCCCTGCTTCAACTGTATTAACTGGATCATCAGAATCAGCAAGATCTTCATCCAGTAGATTAACTCCCCCGGTTTCGCTCCAGGATTCCCATGCCTGTTACAAGAAAATCAAAAACCCGAGAAAGCATGTAAGAATTAAGAATCAAATCTTTAGACCCTGCAAAGTGTTAGAGACATGTTCTTACATAGGAGAGAAGGTTTTTGCCATCTTTTCCATAGCTAAAGCTTGAAATCTCCTTTCCAGTGATGATTTCGAGCATCAGAACTCCGAAGCTGTAGATGTCAGATTTCTCAGAGAAGGTGCCTGTCCAAGCATACTCGGGAGACATGTATCCTCTGTTCAAATCAATTTAATTGTAAGTCAAAAGTTGAATATAAACAAGAAAGAGTTGTTAGAATAGGATTGGTTTTCTTACAGAGTTCCGACAACACTGCCAGTGCTGTCTTGATGTTGCTTCCCATGAAACATTCGAGCTAACCCAAAATCCGATATCTTTGGGTTCATTTTCTCATCCAATAGAATGTTGCTGACCTTCAGATCACGGTGAACAACTCTGAGTAATGAGTCACGATGGAGATAGAGAAGTCCACGAGCAATTCCTTGAATGATATTGAATCTCTTAGGCCAGTCAATCTCAAGCTTCTTCTTCAAATCTGTTAGCCAAGAATATAACAGAAACCGATCAGCATAAAGAACTTTCTACTATCATGGAAGAAGAAAAGCAAGAAGAGACTTACCAAAGAGAAAAGTATCAAGGCTTTTGTTCACCATATATTCAAAGACCAATAACTTCTCTTCTCCATCGATGCAGCATCCCAAAAGCCGAACCAAGTTTCTGTGTTGTAGTTTTGAGATAAGTTTTATCTCGTTTAAGAACTCTTCTTTACCCTGTACAGAGCTGCTAGAAAGACGCTTCACTGCTATTTCCTTCCCATCATGAAGCTTCCCCTGAAGGAATCATAGTTGCAAACAGTCATATAAAGAACAAGAAATATGTAAACGAAGAAGAGCGAATAGAAGGAACCATATCTCTTACCATGTAAACCGTACCAAACCCACCCTGGCCGAGTTTATTTGACACGTTGAAATTGTTTGTGGCGATTTGTAAGGTTTGAATCTCGTAGAAATTTAAACCAGAGACATGTTGTGATTGCAAATCACTCTTCCAAGAGCCTTCTACATTTTCCTTGGAAACAACACTTGAATCTGATAATAATCATAACTAACGATGTGTTAGCACAAAATTCTAGCACTCAAATAAACGTCTGAAAGCTAAACACCAGAAATAAGCTAATATGCCAAAAAGAGATAAAGTCATTTGGACTCTAACCGTTTTGTTTCATTCTGTATCTCCAACACCCATATGCAGCAAGCACCAAGATCAAGCAAATAGAAAGGCTGAGAGTGCCAATAGTTATAACCTTGATTCGCTTGCTTCCAGCTGAAAGGGTCAAACAAAAACTAAACTATTAACTACACTGCTATCCAAAAATAATATTGTCAAGACATTTAAGAGATTTCATGGCTTACTCAATTCAGACTGTGCAAGACGAAGGGAAAGAGTCTCTCCTCCGGCAGTAAACTTCACTGTGTCTAATAGCTCCCGGTTCCACACCAAACATCCTATTCCTTTGATAAATGAAAAGGCTGTGCAAGAACAGTTTCTGAGACAGCCCTGGTGGCACTGTTCTTCATTGCTAAAGCTGGCTAATTCGTAAGAATCTGGAGGCTTTATGTTGGAAACATGATAGAAGACGTCTCTAGCTTTCCCCTGCGTTTCTGCAGAGGAGTTTTCTTGACAAGACAAGTCTGTGCGTCTCACACACCCACGACTCCAGTTCCCACTTCTCCACTCATCATCTGACTTTGGTTCGAACCCTTTCAAGCATTGGCACGTTGGAGTCTCGGACCTCACACACAAACCAAAAGGTCCACATGTACCATAAAGATCACATGAGCTTGCCGGACCTTCAAAGTGCTTAATCCATTTGGTTCCCTCATAGCGTTGAATCCTCAACGATCCCTCTGATGTTAGCTTGATGGATGACAAGTTAAAATTTCTCAATACACAAAAAGCAAAAACTCCTGTGCCATTGACTACATCTTGAACCATTCCCAATGGGTTTACATACGATTCATCCATTTCTGGTATCCCTGTGAATCTTGTACCCGCCCAAGGTCCACTTCTCCAATAAGGTGACGAGCCTTTCCATATAAGGCCCTGCGAGGGCACTTGTGGGGTGATCTCAGCTACAAAATCCCCAGGTGATGGATCAGTCTCACTCCTCCAGGAAGTCAACACACGTTTCTTGTTGTGAGGAGTGTCATACATCAAAGACGTAAGAGGTAGCATGGTATCACCAAGATGCTCAAAACTTTGCCACAAATACTTTCCAGTAACGTTATCTACGAGGACAAGATTACCGGTGTCTAAAAGCTCAGCACGACACTTGTTAGACGTGAGATCTCCTTCAGATGACCACACAGGATCTTGCTTGCCATCAAGCAAGATAAGACTTCCGTTGCTGCTGATTGTGAGACTGGCCGTGGGGCTTGAGACAGGCTTTTCTCTGTTAGCCACCCAAACAATAACACGAGGAGTGACTTTCTGGAACCAGATTCCAACATACTGATTGTCAGAATTGTTGGTAGTGAAGAAGCCTAGCTCAAAAGATCCACCAGGAGAGCTGAGAGTTTGGCCTACTGACAAAGGACTCAAAGAAGTTATAGCTGCATAACCAGCGTTTAAGAACAAGGTTGTTATCAAGAGCAAGCATACAATGATACCCATCTTAAAACTTTCAATAAAAATGAACAAAAATTGTTATTTTGGTGAATTTAAAGAACTGAGTGAACAATCATCCTCCTTATGACAAAAAGAGTTTCGTCTTTTAAACATAGAAACTGATGAGTCTTCTGCTACCTAAGACACCTAAAGTTGACCAGATTTTAGATCGCAATGCTTGACTTTTTCAAAGTCCCTTTACCTTTTTTATATGGTGCATTAATGTATCACTATCAAAAATTCAAAATATCAATAAATCAATTCTTCAAGTTGCTTTCTATTTTCTATAATTAAACAGAGTAAACAGTGAGACGTTGAAACAATGCTAAGTCTAAATAGAAGTCAAATTTCTCTCCAAGCGCTGAAAAAATACAAGTCAGATTTCAAAATTGTCGATTTCCACGAAAAAGAGGGCCATATGCAGAAGCTACCTGGAAGCATTCCTAAAAGATCTCCACAAAGAATATGATTTACTTCATACAAACTGAAGCTGCAAAGATACTCTCATTTAGCTGACACAAGTACATAACTTTGTAGCAGATTGAACAAGATTATAGTTTTCTTGCAAGAACCCAACTAAGAGAAATGTGAAGTAGTTATTTTCACCAAGTCAAAACTCGGTCAGTCATTTCGTCGAACACAATCAGTGCGTCCCTTATTGAAGAGGCGGTCAAACTTCGTGATTGGTCATGCTGAGATCACATGGGCGTAAGCGCTTGGATCCAAAGGTTGCGACTTTTAATTGAGATACTAACTCCAACAACCCACAATTTCTGATGACGCAAGAAAGAAATAAAAGAAAAAAAAAACAACAAATTTGAAGATGATCATGTGTTTGCAAGGCCGTGAACAACACTCTGGATTTGTGTCGTGTCTTTGAATTTCTGAGCCTTAAAGCATTCCTTGTCTCTCTCGTAAACACAAAGAGTCAAAAACATGTGCGGTTTGAACATTTAGGTTCTGGTAACAATGGATTAAGCATGCAAGACAAGCGGATACTTCAATATGGTTTAATTGCCGTTTGAACGAAACATCTACGGTTCCTCTAAAATAAATGGTTCAGAACAATATATAAATAAAAGGAATATATTATGTGTTACAAAAAAAAGAATATATTAAGATTAGATCTAAAAAAAGTTTTAAAATAAATGGTTCAGAACAATATATAAATAAAAGGAATATATTATGTGTTACAAAAAAAAAGAATATATTAAGATTAGATCTAAAAAAAGTTTTAAAATAAATGGTTCAGAACAATATATAAATAAAAGGAATATATTATGTGTTACAAAAAAAAAGAATATATTAAGATTAGATCTAAAAAAAGTTTTAAAATAAATGGTTCAGAACAATATATAAATAAAAGGAATATATTATGTGTTACAAAAAAAAAGAATATATTAAGATTAGATCTAAAAAAAGTTTTAAAATAAATGGTTCAGAACAATATATAAATAAAAGGAATATATTATGTGTTACAAAAAAAAAAGAATATATTAAGATTAGATCTAAAAAAAGTTTTAGTCAAATGACTAAAATAAATTTTATTAAAGATTATAAATATATATTTTACGTAAATTAGTTTAGATTTAGGGTTTAGAGTTATTGATAGATATTTGCAGGTAAAATTTAAATTAAAAATAATAAAATAAATATTAAATTTTAAAAAAAAAATTAGTTCATCATTTTCTTATTCTCTCTTGTGACAAAAATTTCAAAAAATCTACTTAAAAGATATACCCTATAAATACTGACACCTACAATAAAACGTGTAACTACAATATATTTATCTGTCAAATACATGTTTGAAGGATGACATATATAAAAAATTGTGAAATACAAAGTATACATTGATATTTTAAAATAAGTTGAATAGTAGCATAATTTTATCCCACTGGTGCGTTTTGCGAAAAGTAAAAGAAGTATAGCGTCTCTTTTAGAGAGTTGAAATTCTCTTTATTTTCCTTCTAATCAATATGAGATCTTCAGAAGGAATAAAGAGAAATAACGAGATTTTTGCTTTGTGATGTTTATATTTCGATCTTAGATCAATTTTTTTCGCGTTAGGCGATTGTATATTTGTCTAGGTGATTTTTATTTTGTTGTTTCAATCAATTTATGGGCAAATATTTAACTCTTTATTTATTTTCCTAGGATTGATTGAATTATAAGTTTTTCTTTTTCAAAAAGAGTCATTAAATCCCGTTATGTTTGTGTTCGGTCCTTGTCTTCTTCTCAGTATGCACTTATTTCTTTTCACAGGAATCAATACTCACTTTTTCTTTGTTATGGAGCCAATTGTTGGGCTTTAAGTGAAGTATCCTTGATGAGAAGGAAGATGTGGTGTTGGTTTGATCTTGGTTGATTTTAATGGAGTTAGCTAAGTTGGCATCTTCTATATACTGAAGGTGGTCCAACAAAAAGTTTCATTTAATCATCTGAGTTTTTCCCAGAATTATGAACTAAAGTTAATAATGGAACTCTGATTACAAGGTACGGCTGAGTGAAAGATTGGAATTTGAAGAGTGCAAGAACATGGAGGTAGCAGCTTTGTGGAAGAGAAGATACATCTGACATGGTGGTTCGTTGCCAACGGAAAAGCTTCTGGTGTTCACTTTGTATGATATTTTTGTGGCCATGTGGTTGTTATTCTCTACTTAGTTTACACGTGACTTGTACTTTTCTTTATCGAGTTAAAAAAACTTAGAAATTGACAACAAAAAAAAAGAAGCATCGGTTGAAATAATTTTATCCACACTGGTACTTTTGTGAAAACGAAGTATACATCTTCATGTTGTTTTAGTTCTTTCTTCCATGAATCTTGTAAAGTCTCATGTATCACGTTCATACGTATGACAAGTTTGATAATAAAAAGGTTTTATTATTTTTGGGGATAAGACAGATGGTTCACTCGGGATTTCAAATACGGGTATGGGAGATCTAAGGATCCCCACAACACCAGCAAGGCTGGCTAGACCATCAGTGCCAATAGCCAACTCAATAATGCATGTATCAGACTTATACACGGAATGTCGAGAGCTTGGAATGTTTCCATGCTAGAATAATTTGTGGCCCAAGAGGATATACCTCTCATTCGAAGTATGGTCATCAGCCAAACACATAGAGATAATAAATTTTGTTGGAGCTATATGAAGAACAGGTTGGATACTGTAAAATCTGGATATTGGATAGCAAGAAATATTCTCTATCAGCCATCTGACACTATGGTCTTTAAGCTAAGTATCACTAAGCTACAAGCCCATACATGAAAGATTAATGCACCCCCAAAAATGCGACATGTGATCTGGCAACTGAAAACGTAATACATCATCATATGCGATGTGATAATCATTGTCCAAGATATCGTGGTGAAAATGAATTTGTAAATCATGCGATTTTTGAATGTCTACATGCCTTACAAACATGGGCCCATGCCTCTACACCATCATGTCTAGATATTTTCCCACTTCGAGTGTTTACTCAAACCTAGACTATTTATTATGGAGGAAGAATGTGACAGAAGACCCGAGTTTATATAAAAATCCATATCCTTGGATTATCTGGTACTTATGAAAGGTTAAGAATGATAAGTTATGCAGAAGAACTGAGCGGGACCCTTCCGAATTAATCAGACATGCCTAGAGTGAATGTAATGCCTGGTTCAAGCCAAACTCAAGTCCAGATACTGAGAATCTACCACATCAAAATTAGAACGTCCAAGCCTTATGCTTATAGAATAACTGTTTGGTGGATGAATCATGGACGGCGGAATCGAATTACAGTGGTAATGGCCGGGTATGTCTAGATGAAGCTGGAAAGGAATAAATTCTAGGATTGAAAAACAATGAGAGACGATTGTCACCGTTACATTCTGAATTGGATTCTCTCATTTGGACAATGGAGAGTATGGCTCAATACGCGTCGTGCCAAAGTTTCAGAACATACTGCAAGGATATTATTTCGATGATCAAGGAACCGATCACATGGCCTAATTTTCTACAGAGTAAGCTGAACTTGCATCAATACAAGGAAGATTCTAGGCCTTCAAGATCATTCATGTACCACAAACAATGAACAAGAAAGCAAATGGTTGCAAAAACTTTCTATAGGAGTATATGTTTTATTGATTATTCTAATCTAGTTTATATTCTTAGACTACTTCTAGCTTGAGTAATAAAATAGCTTTTGATGTTAAAAAAAAACTTTGGAATTCTTGAAGTCTCCATCGATGTCGGAGAAGTTGAAGTCTCCATCGATGTCGGAGGAGTGTCAATGCTAAGCGTAACAGTGACTCAACAATTTGATTTGTTTTGAATCTCCACAAGAACCAATAAGAGGCAGAAACCTAGATCATGTAAACGAAAAGGCTAACAGTGCTAGCTACGATAAAATCTTGGTTCTATTAGTTGCACCTAAGAGATGCACTACAAAAAGTAAAATGTTAACCATGCTGCAGCAAATACGAACATGACAAAGAGACTCTTCAAAGATTTTAAACAGACTAAGAACAATACTCTTATTTTGCTCTGTTTCATTTCCTACCCAAATCAAAACTTGAAGTATTAAGATAACAACAACATAGCTTACGATATTTTCCTATTTATGAGAAGATAATGATATAACTTCTCTAGTCCTACTCCAATTAGGAGATTTACGTTTGTATAAATACATGGCTCATGCTATGGGATCAATAACAAGAATTATTCAGTCTTACAATCCATTATATGGTATCAGAGTAAATGATCTCTTAAATTTTTTGTTTTCTTTTCTAAAGAAACATGGCTAACACCGAATCAAGTATGACCTCAGCCACACTAGGATCCATTGATTCCGGTACTTTATCTCCGTATTACCTGCATCCTTCAGATAATATTGGAGCCTTCATAACCTCTGTCCTACTGCGAGGAGATAACTATACGAAATGGGCAACTGAATTGTCCAATTCAATCCAAGCAAAAAAGAAACTAGGGTTTAACAATGGTGCTATCTCAAAACCAACTACCGAACCGGATCTATCAAGATGGCAGGCTACAAAGTCGATGCTTTTCGGGTGGATACGAACCTCAATTGATCCAAAGTTATATCAACCGTAACGTTTGTTCCTAAAGCAAACAAGTTATTGGAGAATCTGCAGCGACGCTTCTTGGTTAGAAACGGCGTACGAATCCATCAAATTCGCGATGCTATTAATACATGCAAACATGATGGAGAAACAGTCATTGAGAACTATGGTCGACTTACCCAGTTATGGGAGGAGCTTGATAATCTCAACACCGACTCACTACTGCACTTGTGAAGCCTCCTTTGATAATGAAAAGTAAAAATAAGAAATACGAGTTCATAAATTTCTGTTTGGACTCGATGAATCTCGCTTCCGCGTCATACGATCGAAAATAATTGATGAAGATACACTTCCTGACATCAACAACGTATACTCCCGGGTAACACGTGAAGAACAACACAACAACTCGGTTCGCATGAATGAAATCAAAATAGAGGCTATCGGCTTCTCAGCTCAAATCGACACACCGAAACCTGAAACTCAACAAGTAGCATCGGTCAGAACTCGAGATCCCAACAGAGTATGCTCCCATTTCTCTCACAGAGGACATGACCAGTCAGAGTGCTATCATTTACACAGATACCCATAATGGTGAAATGACCAGCAACGATCAACAACAACCTCTGGCAGCTAAACGTATAGATCAAATATTCAACGAGGAAGAGGGGGATGTTTCTCCAATAATCGTGGCCATGGTCGTTCAAACTCAACACGAACGATCTCTAACAATTCAACGCCCTCTCCATCTATCATCAATGATCAAATCTCCAGCTTCTTCAGTCATCACACTCCAATATCTCATTAGAGAAATTGTCTGGTAAAACAAAACTTACCGATGTCATTATTGATACAGGTGCTTCACACCACATGACATGAAACATCTCACTCTTGAGTGATATTACATCAATCCTCCCGTCTTCAGTTAAATTTCCAGATGGACGGTTTTCACGAGCTACCAAAAAGGGCACACTAATCATGAGCCGTGATTACAGTCTCCAAGACATGTTATACGTAACGGAGTTTACTTGCACATTGATATCAGTTTCCTGCTTACTTAAACAAACATGATACATTGCTATTTTTACTGATACATTGTGTGTATTGCAGGACCATTTTACGAAGACTCTGATTGGAACGGGTGAAGAACGTGAGGGGTTTATTACTTTACAGGTGTTACTTCTACGAGTGTACATTGATCTACAATTAAGAATGCCTCTACATCGAAACTATGGCTTCAAAGATTTGGACATCCATCTTTTAGGGTTTTGTCGTTTTTACCTTTGTTAGACAAGATGATTTTGATTCAGATTCAGAAAAGATATCATCTTGTGAGATTTTTTTAAGGCTAAACAAACTCGCAGTGTTTTTAAAGAAAGTTCTAATAAAGCTTTTGTTGCTTTCTCTTTAATACATTGTGATGTTTGGGGTACATATCGTACTCCATCATCATGTGGAGCAAAATATTTTCTCACCAATTTGGATAACTATTCAAGAGCAATATGGACATATCTTATGCTAAAAAAGTCAGAAGTTTCAAAGCTACTTTTAGAATTCTTTACTGTGTGTGAAAAACAATTTGGGAAATCAGTCCGGAAATTTGTACTAACAATGGGTCGAATTTATGGTCTTGTCGTCTACTTCAATAAAAATGGTGTCGAACATCAATATCTTGTGTAGAAAAGCCCCAGCAAAACGACCGAGTTGAACGGAAGCATCGTCGTATTCTCAGTGTTGTGCATGTCTTTTTCAAGCATGACTTCCTTCAACGTTTTGGGGAGAGAGTATCTTAGCTGCAACACATCTAATTAACAGAAAACCATCGCAGGTACATGACAGACGTACTCCGTATGAAATGTTATTTTAGAAGAAACCAGACTATAACTAGCTGAGAACTTTCAGGTGTCTTTGCTATGCTCACCAGAAGTCGCGTGATAAGGACAAGTTTAGTGATCGTAGTCGTAGGTGCATATTTATGGGCTATCCATATGGAAAGAAAGCATGGCGTTTGTATGATCTTAAAACACATGAATTCTTTTGTAGCAGAGATGTGGCCTTCTATGAATCCAAGTTTCCTGGTGTTGAAACAGAGGAGTATGTCACTCTACTCGTGCATCATTACGACCCAGCTGCTAATGACTGGATCCTACCGGTCATAAAATCAAAGGGAAGATCAGATCCTCTGCCTCCTCCATCTGAGGACCTCCTCGTGTAGTGATACCCGGATCAGCAGCAGAAACAAATGAAAAGAAGACTTGGCTTATGGGTGCGTGTGGACAATTTCAGCTTAAAGTGATGGCTTTGGCTTTTGTTTTGATCAGGAAAATGGTCCAAGAGGTTATACATCAAAGTTAGCCCAATTTTATGAAGTTAAAAGGTCCATAAGATTCATAAACAAGTGGTTTATTTGTTGTCCAAGGAGAGTGGTGAAAATTAGATACATAATTGCATGGAAATCTTCTCTCTCTTCCATGCAATGAATGTTTGTTTCAAGTACCTTCTCTCTCCTCCATGCACTGACTTTCTCATTTCCTATATATTAGATATTTAGCTTTCTCAACAAGTTTAGTCATAATCTCTTGTTTTAATCATTCAACTTTTTATTAAGTAAACTTTTTCCTTAGTCTTGTTGAAACCTTTGTCCATATGGACATCATACTTCTGTTGCGAGGTGTGTGAACGCAAAGCAACAAATCCTCCTAAGTCGTCTTGGTGTGTCATATCCTCGGGCTTAGGAGCGGGTAAATCAAAGGCCTTCCGCAGCCTTTGTGCGATCCTTTGTTCCACCTTTATTTGATCGAATATTCGATTCAAATTATAACCATTTACCAACCTTCCAATGTCGGTTCTCGGGAGGTTTTTCATTATGTAGACACCAACATTTATTCACATATCGATTCAGAAGCCACGACAAAACCATCTCTGATTCCAGGATCGGCGTCGTCGGTGCCCTCTGAACAAACTACGATCACTAACAACGGTCCAATTCCAAAAATTGATTTGACACCACCATCGCTGGGATTTCCTGAGCTTCTAGGTCGTGGTCAACGATAGAAATTGCCATCCCTACTACTCAAAGACTATGTGACACACTCTTCTTGTGTCGATAATAAACCACTCACGCTCAGGACCTCAGGTATGACAACTTACCCTATCTCAAGTTATGTTTCTGATAATGTGTTCTCATAATCGCATCGTGCGTTTATGGCAACAATCATCAACGATGATGCACTGCGATCTTACAAAGAAGCTGCAAAACAGAAAGTATTGCGAGATGCCCTTGGCACAGAAGTCGATGCATTTGAGAAACCTAACACTTGGGATATTACCAACCTTACTCCTGGACACAAAGCGATGGGGAACATGTGTATTTTATCTAATAAGTATCATGCCAATGGAACTCTTGAACACATGAAAGATCGGTTGGTAGTTTGTGGTAATAACCAGACAGAGGGGAAGATTTTAATGGAACCTTTGCTCCGGTTGCAAAATTACCATCAATTCGATTTCTCTTGAAGCTCGCAGAAATACAAAAATGGATTGTTCACCGAAAGGATGTTCATAATGCATTCTTACATGGTGATCTTGACGAAAAAATTTACATGAAGCTTCCTCAAGGGTATACATGCTCTGATCCTAACAAGGTTTGTCATTTGAAGAAATCATTGTACGGTCTTCACCAAGCACCACGATGTTGGTACTCTAAATTGACAACGGCATTGCAAAATTTTGGTTTCTCGCATGAATATACTGACTACTCCTTGTTCTAAAAAAATTATGGCTTATATGAAGTTGAAGTGAAGCAAGCGAGCCTCTCGATTGAGGGAGAACGATCTCTGTCTGCATACATATCCTTTTTTAGGTTGATGACTTTTTCATCGTAAGTAATGAAACTAAGGCTATGCAACAATTTCAAGGCTATGCAAGAATTTCAAGACTATCTTCAGAGCTGTTTTTGTATGAAGGACCTAGGCAATCTGAAGTACTTTATTGGTCTCGAAGTTGCAAGAAAAGACACGGGTTTCTATCTCACAACGGAAGTATTGATACTTCCCATGTGCGGAAAGGATCACTCAAGACTTAAGGATATGAACTCGCCATAAGGGAGAACTGATGGTTTGAAGGGTGACACAAGAGGTGCGGAAAGTCTCTTGATACTACCAGGTTTTGATTGTTGCTTGATGTGTCGCACAAGTCCAACAAAAGAAAGATTTTTTTACTCTGAGCTAACCTCACCAAGAAACATAAATGTTCTAAGCAAAGAACAAAGAGAATAAACTCAAAAATAAGGAGAAAAGTCGATTGATTTATTATGTGAAGGGGACTACATATTTATAGAGTTTGTAGTCAAAGAAAGACATAAAGAATTACATAATAAATATGAATTTGACTGAGAGTTTTGAAAGACAGTCAAAGAAAACTCTTCGGATCACGAAATGGTCAAAATGATCATTCTCCTACTGTCCAAGTTCATCCAAACAAGCTGTTACCACATCGGTAAGGAAAAGGAAGCGCGCAGGATGTTCGGTGTGACCGACCGGGTGTCTTTCATGAACGAGTTGTGTATTGGCGCGAGTGAAGACTTCTAAAAGCTTAAGAATCCTTCCCTTAGAGAAATGATCGAGAGAGAAGTTCATTATGCAGTCGAACAAGGATGCAAGGTTGTCAGTATGTCCAAAGGGTGTGCGGTATGGCCAAACGGGCTAAGAGAGAGAAGTTGCAGTCGTTTTTGGATTCCTCACGACCCAAGTCAAGTCTGGCTCGACTATCAGTCTTAGCTCCTCGAGATGGTCATGAAAGAATGCATGTGGGTCGATCCGTTTGGTTGTTAGTACGTGGTTCCTTCCTTAGCTCCATTTCGGATATACGCGGGTCAAGGCGGTACACGGCACGGTCGTACTGGTTGGTACGGTCGGATAGGTGAACCTCAGTTAAACTGTTTTGAATGGCCTAATCTCCATTTTGGCTCGGTTCCATGTACTGAGGTACATCATTCTCTTCCACTTCAAAAGGATTTGTCCACAAATCTGGATCATCTGCAAGAAAAGGAGATAAATCATAAACATTAAAGCTTGAAAAAATGTCATACCTTGTTGTCAAGCTGGTATGTATTGTCATTGATCTTTCTAAGGTTCTGAAATGGTCCATCGAACCTAGGCATGAGTTTTGACTTCCTTTCTTCCGGGAAACTTTATTTCTCAAGTGAACCCATACAAGATCACCTTCTTTAAAAACGACCTTGTTTCTTTTCTTGTTTGCCTTTCTCTCATAGATCTTTGTCTTGCCTTCAATGTTGGCACGAACCTGCTCATCCAATTTCCGAATGGACTCCGCCTTCTTTTTCCCATCTGTACTAACTCTTTCACTCAAAGGCAAAGACAAAAGATCAAGCGTAGACATAGGGTTGAAACCATAAACAATTTCAAAGGGAGAGAATTTAGTAGCATAATGCAAAGAGTGATTGTATGCAAATTCTACATGAGGCAAACATTCTTCCTCAAGTCTAAGGTTCTTTTTAATCAATGGCCTAAGCAAAGCAGATAAGGTCTGGTTCACAACCTCAATGTGTCCATCCGTTTGAGGATGACAAGTGGTGGAAAACAACAATCTTAGACCACAAGGTCTTCCAAAAGTAACTAAGAAACTTAGAATCTCTATCTGAAACAATGGTTCTTGGCATTCCGTGCAACCTAACAATATCTCTAAAGAACAACTCAGCAACATGCACGACATCATCAGTTTTATGACAAGGTATGAATTGTGCCAATTTAGAGAACTTATCAACCACCACAAAGATAGAATCTCGTCCAGCCTTGGTCCTCGGCAATCCAAGCACAAAATCCACAGAAATATCTACCCAAGGATGAGATGGAATGGGTAAAGCTGAATACAAACCTTGGTTTTTCATTTTTGACTTGGCCTTCTTACAAACCACACATCGGTTGCAAATCCTTTCCACATCTTTCATTAAGCACGGCCAATAGAAGTGCTCATAAACCACTTTGTAGGTTTTCTTGATTCCAAAATGTCCCATCAATCCTCCTCCATGTGATTCCCTCCTAGACAAGGCATCAGCCACCACATTTTTCTTCCCTTGCTTATACTTAATGACGTAAGGAAATGTCTCAATGAATTCGACCCAACGTGCATGTCTCTTGTTCAATTTCTGCTGGCCCTTAAGGTGCTTCAAAGATTGGTGATCCGTGTGAATCACAAACTCCTTAGGCCAAAGATAGTGATGCCACGTTTGAAGAGCCTCACCAAAGCATACAACTCCTGGCCGTAAGTGGGGAAGTTGAGCGTGGCTCCTCCAAGCTTCTCACTGAAGTATGCTATGGACTTCTTTTCCTGCATCAAAACAACACCAATACCTACACCAATGCATCACATTCGATTTCAAAATTTTTAGAGAAATCTGGAAGAACAAGTAAAGGGGCATGAGTTAAATTCCCTTTGAGGATCTGAAATGCCTCATCCTGAGCTTGTTCCCACTTGAACCCAACATTCTTCTTGATCACTTCTGTGAGTGGAGCTGCTATAGTGCTGAAGTTTTGCACAAACCTTTGGTAGAATCCAGCAAGACCTGAAAGCTCCTTACCTCACCTAGGGTTGTTGGATTAGGCCAATCACGGACGTCTTTGATCTTCTCCTCATCCACTCTGAGTCCATCTGCACCGACAACAAAACCTAAGAAGACCACGTGATCTGTTCCAAAAGAGCATTTACCAAGATTGGCAAACAAGCGTTCTTTCTTAAGGACTTCAAGAACATATTTCAAGTGCAGTTTATGATCATCTAGACTCTTTCTGTATATAAGAATGTCATCAAAGTAGACAACAAAAAAATGACCTATGAAGGACCGCAAGACATGATTCATCAAACGCATGAAGGTACTAGGTGCATTAGTGAGCCCAAATGGTATGACAAGCCACTCATAAAAACCTAGTTTAGTCTTGAATGCAATTTTCCGTTCATCACCTTCTTTCATTCGAATTTGGTGATAGCCACTTTTCAAATCTATCTTAGAGAAAACAATGGAACCATGCAACTAATCAAGAATTTCATCAAGTCTTGGAATGGGATGCCTATACTTTACCGTAAGGTTATTGATGGCACGGCAGTTCACACACATACGCCAAGAACCATCCCTTTTGGGCACAAGGAGAACAAGCACGACACAAGGGCTAAGACTTTCCCTAATGTAACCCTTCTCGAGGAGATCTCCAATCTGCTTTTGAAGTTCCTTTGTTTCCACCAGGTTGGTACGGTAAGTCGGACGGTTTGGAAAAGAAGCACCCAGGATGAAGTAAATTTGGTGCTCAATGCCTCTTATAGGTGGCAATCCCTTAGGATTCTCTTCTGGGAACACATCAGAAAATTCCTGCAAGACTACTTTCAAATCACTCGGAAGCTCCAATGCAAGGTTAGAAGATGAAGCCATTAACATTTCTGTGTAAAGAAGCAAAAGAAATGGTTGTTGAGAATACAAGGATTTCCTTACCTGATTTTCCTTGATGAAGAAGTAGGAATTTATGTGAGATGCCTCAGGTTCGTCCGTCTTAGGTTCTTTTTGTCGACTTCTGTCACACCCCTAGACCTGGATAAGGTCATCCGGACAGACCATGGTGCGAGGAAACGAACCAGTCTGGTCATACGACCAATTGACAAGCATTCCATTGTCTAGAAGGAGGGTGGCATTAGAAGACTTAACCTTAGCTAAATAGGGAAGTATGTAAGGTTGGACGAGCTGGATGAGTGATAGCTCGTCCTACGGCAGCACGGTGGGAAGTATAGGCAGCTGGATCAGCTGAACGAAGTTGAGCTTAGCTCGGGCAAGCTCACACTAAGTGTGGTCAGCTCCCTGAGATAAAACACTAGCTCACTCATCTAGACCAGCTGGGAGTCAGCTCAACTCAGCTGAACGGAGTGTTATGGTCTCGGGAAGTTGGGCCACTTCTGGCCATGGTCAGGTCAGTCGGTTGGGTCGGGTGGTCTGACCATTGGGCCAATGGCTTGGGCAGTCTATGTACTTGGTCCAGGTCCTTAAGGGAACGTGTAGGCCCATCTAATATCTGCCAAAACTTGGTATTAGGCGAAAGGGTGCATGTAGGAGCAGTTTTGGCCGAAAGGGTGGGAAGGGACCAAAGGTGCCCATTCACCCATCAAATGTCAACCATTCAGCCAAGGCAGTTACTCCCACGCCTTATTCTATAAATATAGAGTGTCTGGAACAGAAAATGACACAAAATTCCTAAGGGAAAACTTTGCCAAAATCGCACCAGAAAGAAAGAGAGATAGAGACCGGCGGTTAGAGAATCATACCGTGTGTGTTGGTGATTGTCTGTTCCAATGGAATTCAGACCGTGGGAAGATCAGGCAGGACTGATGGAAACCAGATAGAAGGAAAAGTATAAGGAGAAGGACTTGGCCCCAGGGGAACGCACGCCTAAGGTTAGTGATGCTAACCACAGACCATCGCCCAAAGCCCAGAGATGTACCAGATGGGTTTTTATGGTGAGATTGTGTTGGTTGCATCCATTTCCATTTTACTTACTGATCAATCTCTCTTATTCTATATTCTGATGGTGTATGTGGATTCAGACTCAGTGGCACTGAACCAAGGCCTTTTCCGGTTCAGTGGGACAGTCCATGGCCTTTGGCCGGACTGGTTTGGTCGGGATCTAGTAGTTCCTGAAGGAATTATTGATATATGATTATGTCAATCGTTTAGTGGGTATTTATCATGAATTATCATGAATTTTATTTAGTTTTAGCGAATTGATTTGATGATGGTCACTTTGGACCAGTTTGACTGATCATGGTCGAGATCTATATGATTGAGGCCGGTTCTTTCAATTCTGATTTGGTGATTCTCTTAGTTGGGAATTATCATGAATTTTAATTAATTTTTGGGAATTTATTCGAGTAGGTCAGATTTGGGCCAGAGATGGGTTCTTAGGATCTGAACCATGCTTTTCTAGATCACTTGCTAAGTTATCGGTTTATATATTAATTTGTTGTGATTGTGTAGTTTCAGGATATGTTCAGGATCGTGGAAGATCCAAGGAACCGTGAGGACTCAAGCCAAGGATGGATGTGTGATGTGTTTGGGTAGAATAGATATGATGAACTTATGATAGCCTAG
Source organism: Moricandia arvensis (assembly GCA_905132765.1). Lineage (NCBI taxonomy): Eukaryota > Viridiplantae > Streptophyta > Magnoliopsida > Brassicales > Brassicaceae > Moricandia > Moricandia arvensis. The sequence goes on from CAJHQP010001032.1 coordinate 80,606, forward strand.
TGTGCAAACTGATTACTCTGTATGGATCACATTTACATATCTATAAAATATTGATTTGCCCTTATATTAAATGAATACTGATGTTTGAATGTATGAACCTTAATTGTTGAAAATACTTAGAAAAAATAATGGACTTAAAACCGGACATAAAGGAATCAAACTGAGTAGGATTAGTTAAGTGGGACGGTGGTCTGGTTGGATTGATGAATTCAGGATCGGGTCTTACAAGTTGGTATTAGAGCATGGTTGATTCTAGGATTGTGGGTTATGGTTGTTCATCACACATCCGCCTGGGACTCACGGTGAGGTGGTAGTTGTTTTGGTACTTAGGAAATATTATCTGAGGTTCATGTGTTATATATTGGTTATTAACATGTGATGACGTGGTTGTCTTTTATTTTACATAACGGTTCCAAGAGGAAGCCTCGGAAGGGAAAGGATGTGGCTGGGGTATCCGGAAATATGGAGGTGGATGGTGCTGATCCATTGGTGGAGTTGCCAACTCGGGTGCAACCGGTCAACAATAAAACTGGATTACCACAAGGCCCGAAAATCCCTACTGAGGTTCGGGTGGATGGTGCTGAGAACCAGCAGAAGCAGGGGAAGGAGGAGGAGGAAGATGAATCCTCCCACGCTGATGAACGGGATGATCCTAACCGGATTACAACTGATGTTAGGTCTACCAAGGTTGAGGAGCTAGCTGATCCATCCATGAAGGAAGTGCTGGCAACCATGAAGCTCATAAGCACTCATCTTGTGACCAAGACCCAGGCATTCACCCCTTTTGTGAAGTCATCCGTGGGTCAGGCTACGCCTCCAGCTCGTGGAGCTGCTCAAGCAGCTGGTGGACGAGCTGGAATAACAGCTGCTAAGGCAGCTGGTGGCCAGCTGGTGGTCGAGCTAGTACCGCAGCTGCTCAAGCATCTGGTGGGCGAGCCAGTACAACAGCTGCTACGGCAGCTGGTGGTCGAGCTAGGACAGTAGCTGATGTGGTGGAGATCGATCCACCAGCTGGTCCAGCTCGTAGAGTCGATTACCTGAAGGTGCTGGAGCACATTTCAAGGTTGGGAACCAAGCAATTTGCTAGAAGTGTTGATCCCATTGAGGCAGACGAGTGGAGGATCAGGTTGGTACGCAACTTCAGCTCAACTCGTTGCCCTGAGGAATACAAGAAGGACATTTTGGTCCACTTCCTGGAAGGTGATGTACACAACTGGTGGTTGGCCCTGGACAAGCGTACTGATGGTACCATAGAGGGCTTTGCGGATTTTGAGGTTGATTTCAACCACAAGTACTTCCCAGCTGAAGCATGGGACCATTTGGAGTCTCAGTTCTTGGACTTATTCCAGGGACGCAAGACAGTTCGTGAGTATGAGGAGGAGTTCAACCACCTTAGGCGCTTTGTGGGAAGGGAGTTAGAGGATGAGGCAGTTCAGATTCGCCGGTTCATAAGAGGCCTTAGGGTCGAACACAAGACCTACTGCTCAGTCCGCACTTTTCACTCAATGTCTGAGCTGGTTGAACGAATGTCAATGCTGGAGACTAACCTAGCAGAAGAGGCTAAGCTGAAGGTGAGGAGTGCGGTGGTGTCCGCGTCTCGCAGTGGTGACCGGAAGAGAGAGAGGGACCAGGCCGAAGAGGGTAAACCCTCAAGTGGTAAGCCTGAGTGTCCCAAATGTGAAAAGCATCACGGTGGTGAATGCTGGAGGGCTAAGAGAGCTTGTCTCCGATGTGGAAAGATGGACCACTCAGCCCGTGACTGTCCTAGACAGGAGCATGGGGCTAGTGGTGATGTTTGGTCGTGTCACTACTGTGGTAAGAAGGGACATCTCCGCAAGGATTGTCCAAAGTTGCAGTCTAGATCGAACAAGAGTTGGGGTGATTCTAGCAGGTCGGACCAGAACCACAGGCAGGCTTCCACACCGTGAGTGTATGAGCTGTCCAAGGATATTGACGAGTTTGGACCACTCCAATCAATCACCGGTACTAATTCTGGTAGTTTTTTTCAATTTGGTAGAATTGCATGGTACGGAACTTAGAACGGTTAGATACTTAGTATGGGTCATATGTAGGGACTCTAAGTATTGGTGGTGTGGAAACAAACATACTTTTCGATACTGGTTCTACCCACATTTTTGTGAGCCCAAGGATGATCATAAAGGGGTCGCTCCAGATGGGAACGGAGGATTGTCCTTGCATAGTGAACGCGGCCGGTGGGCAGAGAATGAGTTCATTAGGTTTCGTGAAGGAATTCCTGTGATGATCCAAGACAGGGTCATGCCTGTAGATCTTGTGGTAGTCCACCTAAGAATCATGAAGTGATCTTAGGTATGGATTGGCTTGGAAAGAATCAGGCCACTCTTGATTATCACCGGGGTCGCGTGCAATTTGAGAGTGGGTGTGGATCTCCGATCAGGTTCGAAGGTATACGTCCAACCTCTTGATGCTTAGTGGTGTCAGCTATCCATTGTGAGAGGATGCTGAGAAAAGGTTGTGAAGCTTATTTGGCCACAATCGCCACTAAGGAGGTTGTAGGGGTTGGTGACCCGAGGGAATACCACTGGTTGGTGAGTTCCAGGATGTGTTTAGGGCGCTTCAGATCATCCCCCTGATAGATCGGACCCATTCATAATAGAACTCGAGCTAGGGACGGCTCCATTATCCAAAAGTCCCTATAGAATGGCTCCTGACGAGATGGCCGAGCTTAATAAGCAACTTGAGGAGTTGCTGGAGAAGGGTTTCATACGGCCAAGTGTGTAACCCTGGGGAGCACCAGTTCTTTTTGTGAAAAAGAAGGATGGTAGCTTCAGATTGTGCATTGACTATCGAGGGCTGAACCGCATGACTGTGAAGAACAAGTACACATTGCCTCGGATAGATGAGTTGTTGGATCATCTCAAGGGAGCAAAGTGGTTCTCCAAGATTGATTTGGCTTCATGATATCATCAGATTCCCATTGAACCAAATGATGTGAAGAAGACAGCCTTCTGGACAAGGTATGGCCATTATGAGTTCGTGGTTAGGCCATTTGGTCTAACCAATGCACCAGCAGCTTTCATGAAGATGATGAATGGTATATTCCGAGAGATTATGGATGAATTTGTAATCATCTTTATAGACGACATACTTATATATTCCAAAACCAAAGAAGACCATGAAAGGCATCTCCGGGCAGTGCTGGGACGTTTGAGTGAGCAGCAACTCTTTGCTAAGTTGAGCAACTGTATTTTCTAACAAATGAGCATTGGTTTCCTTGGACACATAGTATCAGATAAAGGCGTGTCTATTGATCGAGAGAAGATCAAGGCAATACGAGAGTGGCAACAGCCAAAGAATGCTACAAAGTTTAGGAGCTTCTTGGGGTTGGCTGGCTACTACCGGAAGTTTGTCAAGCTAGGGGTTTTCAAGTTTGGCTCAACCCATGACACAACTGACGGGAAAGGATGTTAAGTTCTCATGGTCTGAAGAGAGTGAGAAGAGTTTCTAAGCACTAAAGGACATGTTAACTAGTGCACCAGTCTTGGTGTTACCAGAGGAGGACCAGCCCTACGTGGTGTACATGGATGCATCCATCACTAGATTAGGATGTGTCCTGACACAGCATGGGAAGGTAATAGCCTATGCTTCCAGACAGTTGAGGAAGCATGAGGGGAATTACCCGACTCATGATTTGGAGATGGCAGTTGTGGTGTTTGCCTTAAAGATATGGAGGTCATATCTCTATGGTGCTAAGGTGAAAATACTCACAGACCACAAAAGATTGAATTACATCTTCACCCAGCCTGTGTTGAACTTGAGGAAGAGAAGATGGATGGAGTTTGTGGCAGATTACGATTTGGACATTGCTTACCATCCTGGTAAGGCAAACTCGGTGGCAGATGCCTTGAGCCGTAGAAGGGCTGAGGTGTCAGCAGAGAGGGAAGCTAATGTACTGGAAGGGATGGTCCAGTCATAGCATTTGAACACATTGGCCAGAGAGGACGCGCCTTTGGGCTTAGAGGCAGTGAATCAGGCTGATCTTCTTACTAGGATTCGTCTAGCACAAGGCTTGGACGAGAACCTCAAGAAGGTGGCATCCAATGACAAGATTGAGTACCAGACAGCAAGCAATGGTACAATCTTAGTCAATGGACAGATCAATGTTCCTAACGACAAGGAACTTAAAGAGGAGATTATGATACAAGCTCATAAGTTCACCCAGGGTTGAACAAAATGTACCGCAATCTGAAGAGGTACTACCATTGGATAAGGATGAAAACTGATGTGGCTGAGTGGGTCGAAAAGTGTCCTACTTGCCAATTGGTGAAAGCTGAACACCAGGTACCCAGCGGCCTACTTCAGAACTTACCCATACCGGAGTGGAAGTGGGATCATATCACAATGGATTTTGTGACCGGATTCCCAACCACTAAGAACCAGAAAGATGCAGTTTGGGTAGTGGTCGATCGTTTGACCAAATCAGCACATTTCCTAGCCATTAGGAAGGGAGATGGTGTGGATCAGATTGTAGGAGTATACATGAATGAGATAGTGCGGTTGCATGGTGTTTCAGCAAGCATTGTCTCGGATAGAGATCCAAGGTTCACATCTTATTTCTGGAAGGCGTTTCAAAAGGCCTTAGGAACAAGAGTAAACATGAGTACAACATATCATCCTCAAACGGATGGGCAGTCAGAGAGGACGATCCATACTTTGGAAGATATGCTAAGAGCATGTGTTTTGGACTGGGGTGATTCTTGGGAGAAACATCTACCTTTGGTGGAGTTTGCTTACAACAACAGATTCCACACAAGCATTGGCATGTCGCCATATGAAGCTTTGTATGGAAGGCCTTGCAGGACACCTCTATGCTGGTCCCAAGTGGGGGAGCGTAGCATGTTGGGTCCAGAGATAGTGGAAGAAACCACAAAGAAGATACGGATGGTGAAAGAGAAGATGAAAGAGGCACAAGATCGCCAAAAGAGTTATGCGGATGGGCGCAGGAAGCATCTTGAGTTTGAGGTCGGTGACCTGGTCTATCTCAAAATGATAACGTTAAAGGGAAGTACCAGGGTTTCTGGAAGAAGGAAATTGGAGCCTAGGTACATAGGTCCGTTCAAGATCATGGAAAGAGTGGGTGTTGTGGTATACAAGTTGAATTTTCCATCAGCAATGGATGCATTTCACAATGTATTCCATGTGTCCCAACACAGGAAGTGTCTAACGGATCAGGACATTGTGTTGCCTGAGATCCCTGCTGATGTTGGTACGAATCTAACCTTAGAGACAAGGCCGGTTCGTATTGTGGAGCGGTCCGAGAAGGCAATGAGAAAGAAGACAGTCCCCATGATCAAGGTTGTGTGGGATTACAATGGTAAGGACATTATCACTTGGGAAACATAATCAAGGATGAAGGCAGAGTATCCTGAGTGGTATAGTCTGTTCTTACCAAAATGAACATCTAACTTGGATTCGAGGACGAATCCATTGTTAGTGGGGGAGACTTGTCACACCCCCAGACTTGGATAAGGTCATCCGGACGGACCATGGTGCGAGGAAACGAACCAGTCAGGTCATACGACCAATAGACAAGTGTTCCATGGTCTATAAGGAGGGTTAAGGGCATTATTAGACTTAACCTTAGCTAAATAGGGAAGTATGTAAGGTAGGACGAGCTGGACGAGTGATACGACAGTTCGGTGGGAAGTATGGGCAGCTGGATCAGCTGGACGAAGCTGAGCTTAGATCGGGCTAGCTCACGCTAAGTGTGGTCAGCTCCCTTAGCTAAACCACTAGCTCACTCAGCTGGACCAGTTGGGAGTCAGCTCAACTCAGCTGGACGGAGTGTTATGGTCTCGGGAAGTTGGGCCAGTTCTGGCCATGGTCGGGTCAGCCGGTTGGGTCGGGTGGTCTGGCCATTGGTCCAGTGGCTCGGGCAGTCTATGGACTTGGTCCAGGTCCTTAAGGGAACGTGTAGGCCCATGTAATATCTGCCAGAACTTGGTATTAGGCGAAAGGGTGCATGTGGGAGCAATTTTGGCCGAAAGGGTGGGAAGGGACCAAAGGTGCCCATTCACCCATCAAATGGCAACCATTCGGCCAAGGCAGTTACCCCACGCCTTATTCTATAAATATAGAGTGTCTGGCAGAGAAAATGACATGAAATTCATGAGGGGAAACTCTGCCAAAATCGTACCAGAAAGAAAGAGAGATAGAGACCGGCGGTTAGAGAATCAGACCGTGTGTGTTGGTGATTGTCTGTTCCAGTGGAATTCAGACCGTGGGAATATCAGGCAGGACTGATGGAAACCAGACATAAGGACAAGGATAAGGAGAAGGACTTGGCCCCAGGGGAACGCACGCCTAAGGTTAGTGATGCTAACCACAGACCATCGCCCAAAGCCTAGGGTTGTACCAGATGGGTTTTTGTGGTGTGATTGTGTTGGTTGCATCCATTTCCATTTTACTTACTTATCAATCTCTCTTCTTCTATATTCTTATGGTGTATGTGGATTCAGACTCAGTGGCACTGAACCAAGGTCTTTGCCGGTTCAGTGGGACAGTCCATGCCCTTTGGCCGGACTGGTTTCGTTGGGATCTAGTAGTTCTTGAAGGAATTATTGAGATACGATTATGGCAATCTCTTAGTGTGGATTTATCATGAATTATCATGAATTTTATTTAGTTTTAGCGAATTGATTTGATGATGGTCACTTTGGACTAGTTTGACTGATCATGGTCAAGATCTATATGATCGAGGCCGGTTCTGCCAATTCTGATTAGGTGATTCTCCTAGTTGATAATTATCATGAATTTTCATGAATTTTAATTAGTTTTTGGGAATTTATTTGAGTAAGTCAGATTTGGGCCAGAGATGGATTCTTAGGATATGAACCATGCTTTTCTAGATCACTTGCTAAGTTATCGGTTTATATATTGATCTGTTGTGATTGTGTGGTTTCAGGATCTGTTCAGGATCGTGGTAAAGCCAAGGAACCATGAGGACTCAAGCCAAGGATGGATGTGTGACGTGTTTGGGTAGAATAGATATGATGAACTTACGATAACCTAGTGTGCAAACTGATTACTCTGTATGGATCAAATTTACGTATCTATAAAATATCGATTTGCCCTTATATAAAACGAATACTGATGTTTGAATGTATGGACCTTAATTGCTGGAAATACTTAGAAAAATTAATGGACTTAAAACCGGACATAAAAGAATCAAACTGAGTAGGATTGGTTAAGTGGGACTGCGGTCTGGTTGGATTGAGGAATCCAGGATCGGGTCTTACAATTCCCCTTAAGTTGGACCTGATATTAGTGAACCCCCAAAGGTGTCAAAGGCACCAATGTAATCTTCTTTCCCTTATGTTCAAAGGAGTGTCGGTTTGTGAACCTATCATGTATGACCTTCTTATCAAATTGCCATGGTCGACCCAAGAAAATGTGTCATGGGTCCATAGAAAGGATATTGCAAAGGACCTCGTCCTCATATCGAACAATGGTGATAGGAACAGTGACTTGTTCCCTGAAGTGCTGTTCTCCAGACTCGTTTAGCCATTCCAACCTGAAAGGTCGGGAGAGTGGTCTAGTCACAAGTTCAAGTTTCCTAACAAGAGTGTCACTAGCAACGTTAGTACAACTTCCACCATCAATGATAACAGAACAAACTTTATCTGAAATCAAACATCTAGAGGGGAAAATATTCTCCCTTTGGGCTGAACCCTCAAGATCGCCTAGTGACAAGAAGTGGACCGTGAGCTGGTATTCAAAGTGTTTCTCCTCTTCATTAAAGATCGGACCAGTATCTTCATCAAAGGTCGGAAAGGGTTCCTCATCGAAGTGGTTGTGCTCCTCATTAAAGATGGACCCAAGTGCATCGTCCAAGGGTTTACTACCAAAAACAAGTGTTCCATGATGTGGGTAAGCAAATGATTCTTTCTCCTTCATAGATCGGACCAAGTTCTTCATTATCGTCCTCAGACTCAACTTCTCCATTCTCTAAGATAATCATCACCTTATGGTTCGAACATCTATTAACATACTGTCCAAGACCATGACATCTAAAGCACTGGATGTCTCTAGTCCATTTGGGAGCTTCTACTGCTTTTTCTCTATCAACACGAGCATGAACATTAGTCTTAAAAGCAGTGTTTGTTGTGGTTGGAGATTTACCTTTGTCTTGGTAGCTTGGCTTGGGAGCAAAGACCGGTTTTGAGTAGCTCTTTCTTTTGACTTGTTGTTCGATTAGAATAGCCTTGTGCAACATCTTCTCCACACTTACATACTCTTGAAGTTCCATCCGATCTTGGATGTCACTGTTGAAACCTGAAAGAAATCTGGCCATGGTGGCATCTAAGGGCTCATCTACATCCGCCTTGATCATCAAGATCTCCATCTCTTGGTAATAGTCCTCCACTAATTTGGTTCCTTGAAGCAAGCGTCTGATTTTCTGGTGTAGATCTCGGTGGTAATGAGTAGGAACAAATCGTCTCCTCATCAGCATGGTAAGCTCATCCCATGGAGCTATCGGGCATTCACTTGTTCTCCTCCTGTGAGTCACAACTTGATCATGTCAATTAATAGCGTAGCCATAAAACTCAGTTGCAGCCAATCTAACTTTCTTAAGATCAGAGAAGTTTTGACAATCAAAAACAAGTTCAATTTTTCTTTCCCATTCAAGAAAAGCATTCAGATCACTTTTGCCATCAAAAGTTGGAATTTTCAGTTTCAAACCTCCCAAACTATCATCAACTCTTTTATTTCTAGCAAAATGATTAACATCACCCTGATCTCGGTTTCTGTGACCTCTCCTAGGCCGGTTGATGGATCTGTCATTGCCCTCTTGGAATTCCTCCTCTTGGATCTCATCGTCGGACCGGTTGGGCCCCCTTGGACGATCCCTCCTTGCTCCAGTTCGAGGATGCGTCTGTTGACTGGCCTGAAGTTCATCAAGCCTCTGATGGATCTGATTATGCATTCATCAGATTAGCCATAGAATCATTCAAAGCACGCATTTGCAAGTTAGATAAACCAGCTACAGAATTTTTGGGTCGGTTTTGTTCTTCTTCACTACTCATCGTGTCATGTCAAAGATAAACACAAGGTTAGTATACAAAAGATATTTCTCACTCTCTTAAGTGTTTAATCTCACCCACACACGTGTTTCTCTCAGTTTTTAATTATCACACAAAAGTCTCCTCTCAAAGTTCTAAGAGAACAAATTAAGTAACCCATTGGATTCCTCCAAGCAAACAAAGAATGAAACACAAGATAGAAAGATAACAAATTTGTTTTGAAATCAGTATTAACCATTGTAAGGCTGGATTTCTCCTCATCCAGCAGGATTTCTCTTCCACCACCTAGCCAAACAAAAATCGATATTATTTCTCTTTTTTAATATATATAAATCTTTCTCCTCTTTCTTCTTTTCCTTTCTCTTTTTTATACTATGGCAATAGGTAAAGAGATGTCCTGAATTTGAGAAAGAAAAATGAAGAAGAAATGTTTAGAAATGGAAGATGAGAAGGATTAAAAGATAGTACTGATTGATTGGCTTTGATACGTCCTATGTGCGGACATGATCACTCAAACGGACTTATGAATATGAACTCGCCAAAAGGGAGAACTTATGGTTTGAAGGGTGACACAAGAAGTGCGGAAAGTCTCTTGTTACTACCAGATTTTGATTGTTGCTTGATGTGATGCATAAGTCCAAGAAAAGATAGATTTGTTTACTCGGAGATAACCTCACCAAGAAACAGAACTGTTCTAAGCAAAGAACAAAGAGAATGAACTCAAAAATAAGGAGAAAATTCGATTGATTTATTATGTGAAGAGGACTACATATTTATAGAGTTTGTAGTCAAAGAAAGAAATAAAGAACTACATAGGAAATATGAATTTGACTGAGAATTTTGAAAGGCAGTCAAAGAAAAATATTCGGATCACGAAATGGTCAAATTGACCATTCGCCTACTGTCCAGGTTCATCCGAACCATCTGGTACCACGACGGTAAGGAAAAGGACGCATGCGGGATTTTCGGTGTGACCCGTTGGGTGTCTTTCATGAACGAGTTGTGTACTGGCGCGGGTGAAGACTTCCGAAAGCTTGAGAATCCTTTCCATAGAGAAATGATCGAGAGAGAAGTGCATAATGCGGTCGAACAAGGATGCAAGGTCGTCGGTATGTCCAACGGGGTGTGCGGTATGGACCACACGGGCTAAGAGAGAGAAGTTGCAGTTGTTTTTGGATTCCTCACGACCCAAGTCAAGTCTGTCTCGACTCAGTCTTAGCTCGTCGAATGGTCGGGAAAGAACGCTTTTGGGTCGATCCGTTCGGTTGTTAGGATGCGGTTCCTTCTTTAGCTCCATTCCGGATGTACGCAGGTCAAGGCGTTACACGGCACGGTCGTACTGGTTGGTACGGTCGGATGGGCGAACCTCAATTGAACTATTCTGAACTGCCTGATCTCCATTCTGGCCCGGTTCCATGTATTGATCCATGTACTGAGGTGCATCAAGTATGCCCTTGATATAATTACAGAGGTGGATCTCCTTGCGGCGAAGCCGTCTGCAGTCCCAATGGAGCTCAATCACAAGCTTGCAAATGCCGAAGGACCTATTGCTAATGCATGTCAATATATACAGCTTGTCGGGAGACTTATTTATCTCACAAACACCCGACCAGACCTTGGTTATTTGGTTCATATCTTGACTAAATTTATGCAGAAACCGTTAATGCCTCACGCGGATGCAGCATTGCGTGTTTTCGGTACTTAAAGGGAAGCCCATGCTAAGGAGTTTTCTTAAAAGCCAACGATTTACTCCAAATATGGGTCTATTGCGACTCATACTGGTCCATGTGCCCTTTTTCTCGACGTTCTCTAAGTGTGTATACCATGTTTCTGGGTGATACATCGATTGCCTGGAAAACAAAGAAACAAGATATTGTCGCGTTATCTTCAGCTGAAGCGGAGTATCGCGCTATGTCAGTCAAACTTAAGGAGCTAAAATGGTTGAAGAAACTCATTGAACCATTTGGCATTTCACATCCTCAGCCAATGCAATTGTATCGTGACAGCAAGTCGGCTCTACATATAAGTGCCAATCCAGTGTTTCATAAGCGAACAAAGCACATTGAAATAGACTGTCATCACGTTCGAGATGCTGGGTCCAAGCTCATTACGACCGAACATGTTTCATCCAGGAACTAGCTCGCCGATATCCTAACCAAGTCACTGCCTCGACCTCTTTTCGAAGATTTACTGTCCAAGTTGAGTGTTAAAAATCTTACACTTCCAACTTCAGGGAGAGTATTAAGATAACAATAATATAGCTTAGGATATTTTCCTATTTATGAGAAGATAATGATATAAATTCTCTAGTCCTACTCCAGTTAGGAGATTTACGTTTGTATAAATACATAGCTCATGCTATGGGATCAATAACAAGAATTATTCAGTCTTACAATCCATTATATGAAACCGGATAGATAGAACTTCTCCAGCAGAAAACTGCATTACATCAACAAGCTTAGATATTCATAAAAATTTGGAAGATTTACATTTGGAACAGTTTTGAAGACATCTGAATCATTGTCTTGGGTTGTTACAGAAGAGTTCACACGACAAGATAAGTTTGTTCTTCTCACACAACCACCACTCCAGTTCTTTCTACTCCACTCCTCGTCTGATTTTGGTATAAAGCCTTTCAAGCATTAACACTTCGGAGGATTAGATCTAACACACAGCCCATAAGGTCCACATGTGCTGGCTGCTGCATCTTGGGTTATGCTGAATTGGCTTGCATGTGATTCATTCGTTCTGGTTTGCTAGTAATCCTTTCTCTTTCACACGGACCGCTTCTCCAGTGAGGCCTGGATCCTCACATTATAAAGCTTTGCGGAGGCAACTTTCTCGCAAGCTCAGCTACAAATTCTCCAGGTGAAGGATCTTGGGGACTTTTCCAGGAAGATAAGACACGTTTCTTGTCATTTGGAACATCATATATTCCCATTGCAGCTGATAGTGAGATTCGCGTTTGTTTGTGTGACTGGATTATCTCTGTAAGCAAACTAAACAACAACCTGGGGAGGGATGTTCTTGAACCAGATCCCAGTATACTGATTCTGAGAATTGTTGAGATCGAAGAATCCTAACTCATAAGATCCGCCAGAGACCTTAGTGTTTTTCCTGCTCACAAACGACTTGCTTTGGTTATAGCTGCATAGCCATAACTTGTGAATCTGATCAGCAAGGAGAAGAAGGAAGCAAATAAAACAATATCAATATTTACCATTCGTACAAAAGCTCTTCTACAGATTTCACTTTATGAAAAAGCCATCTAGACCATAACACAAAAAAAAAAAAAAATCATAGACCACATTGACCTCTCCATTCACACCAAATAAAACAAAATATGTTTTTACTTTCTTTATTTTATATTCCATGTTGCCTTGGCATAGAACTTTGAATATTATTCAATATAGAAGTCAACAACTTTCCATCTAACCAATCACATCAAAAATAAGGCATTAACATTCTACATTTTCTAGGAATGTAACCAAGATACAAAAACAAAACAGAGCTAGATTTATGCAACATCCTACTTGCAATATCCATGGATACAATAATATCTTTGTAGATTCATCAGCTCTGACACATAAACCAGTAATCTTCAAGTGATTTGAAATCTCTGAATAGTAAGTAGCAGAATTTGGAAGATGAAAAACGAAAAAAAACATCACCTGATCCCTGATAATGAAGATAAGACTTTCATGGACGGCTCAACTAATTGTCCCTACTGCTAGACTTTGATGTTAGACATGATGATTTGCAATCCTATATCCTCCACATTAGTGATTAGTCTGATATCTTATTCACCAATTTCATGGAACACATTCAATTCAGTGCATAACCCAAAAGTTCCAATACAGAAAGAGACAGCTCTTACCCAAAAAAAGCATGGTGGTTCAATCCAACTCCGGCCATCTGGGCATAACGATTGTAACCAAAGTGGCACACTTTCACTGCCGAGAATGCAAGAGAAGATGACATCAACAATTACAAATGCCAACTATATATCATTGTGATGCAGAATTAATAATTACATTGTGTTTAAAAATAACAAACCGTGAGAGCTCAAAATATTAGGCTCATGAATCTATAGACTGAAGTATATATAATAAGAGCTTATCGTCCTTGGATCACAGAGTGTGTCAAGTCATTCACAGAGAAAATATCTTTAGACGTTGACACATCGTTAGAAGTTGACACATTTTGAGTTTGCACCGCAAATATTGGCTGCTTTGGAACTGGAAGATCTGTCGTTGAAGTAATCATAGACACTACTTGAAGAGTGTTTGGTCTATCTGCAGCTTCGTGTTGAACACAGAGAAGACCAACCTGAACACATCTCGCAACTTCAAAGGCGTTACAAGTATCATCAAGATCTCTATCCAGAAGATTAAATCCCCCGGACTCGCACCAACATTCTCAAGCCTGAAGACACGAAGAACAAAAACTGTAAATGTATGCACATGAAGACAATCAAAATCATTCACTTACATATGCAAGAAGGCCTTTGCTCTCATCACCAAAGCTGAACCTTGAAATCTTCTCCCCGCTGATGATTTCCAACATCAGAACTCCGAAGCTAGAGATGTCAGACTTCTCAGAGAATAACCCTGCCCATGCATACTCAGGAGACATATATCCACTGTTGAAATATCAAACAGTTTTCATCAGATTGTTAAAATAGGATGAGTCGTTGAAGACAGGTTCTTACAAAGTTCCTGCAACCCTTTGAGTGTTGTCCTGAAATTGGGTTCCCTGGAACATCCGAGCCAATCCAAAATCTGATATTTTTGGGTTCATATTTTCATCCAAAAGAATATTGCTGACCTTCAGATCTCGGTGAATGACCCTAAGGCGCGAGTCACGGTGGAGATAGAGAAGTCCACGCGCAATACCTTGAATGATGTCGAACCTCTTTGGCCAATCGATCTCAAGCTTTAGAGTTGAATCTAGCCCATAACGTATAAATATATTAGTGACGGGAACACACCAACTATTACCATATGATGGAAGGAATAAAAAGGACAGACCAAAGAGGAATATATCAAGGCTTTTGTTCACCATAAACTCATAAATCAAAAGCTTCTCTTCCCTTTCTATGCAGTAGCCTAAAAGACGAACCAAGTTTCTATGTTGTAGTTTTGAGATTAATGTTATTTCATTGGTGAAACTCCTCTGTACCCTGACCAGAGCTACTAGCAAGGCGTTTAACGGCTATTTCCTTCCCATCTAGCAGGATTCCCTGGAAGAATAGTTTCAGATAAATCTGGAGAACCAGAAACATACAAACCAGAGTGTCCACATACCTTGTACACTGGACCAAATCCTCCTTGACCAAGTTTGTTTGAGGAACTGAAGTTATTGGTGGCAGTTCGTATGGTTTGGATCGTAAAGAAATTTACGCCTGATATATCTTGTGGCTTGAAATCATTCTTCGATTCATCTTGCACCAGTTAGTGTAAACACTGATTAAGCACAAATATAGGAACAAGGAAAGAGAGTTAAACATGCTAAGGTTTTCAGTGTCTCACCATTTTGTTTCCTTCTGTATCTCCATAACATATATATGGCAAAGACCAAGATCCCGAAAATGGAAAGGCTAACAGTAGTACCAACGATAATCTTGGCTTGACTGCTTCCAGCTAATACAGAACATTAAAAAAGAAAGTTGAATCTTCAAAGTAACAAGCAAAATAATCATCTCTAGAAGAAAAATATGTTTCATTCTTACCTAATTCAGAACGTGCAAGACGGAGGGAGAGAGTTTCTCCATTAGACAAGAACTGAACTGTGTCTACTAGCTTTCCATTCCATACCAAGCATCCAATTCCACTGATATAGGCAAAGGCTGTGCAAGAACAGTTGTGTAGGCAACCTTGGTAGCACATTTTTGCATCGAGAAAGCTTGCTAATTGGTGCATATCTGGAGTCTTTACATTGGTCATACGATAGAAGCCGTCTGTATCTTGGGCTTGCGTTTTCAAAGAAGAGTTTGCCTGGCAAGATAGTTGTTTACGTCTCACACACCCACTAGTCCAGTTCCTTTTTCTCCACTCCTCATCTGACTTTGGTACAAACCCTTTCAGGCATATACACTTTGGCTTACTGGATCTCACACACATACCAAAAGGTCCGCAAGTACCGTATAAATCACATGGGTGTTCTGGTTCTGTAAGGTGATGCATCCATCTTTTGCCTTGATCCCAGTAAATCTTCATTTCCCCCTCTGGTGTTAAGGTAAGATACGATAGATTGAAGTTTCTTAGCATGGAATAAGAGAAAGATCCTGTACCAGTTGCTAAATCCTGGACAACGCTGAATGGACTTACATATGTCTCATCAAACTGTGGAAACCCAGTAAATCTTGTTTTGGCCCATGGACCAGTTCTCCAGTAAGGCACGGAGGCTCTTCTCATAAGGCCTTGCAAGGGGACTTGTGGTGTAATCTCCAGTGAGAAGCTCCCAGGAGATGGATCGCTGTTACTTTTCCATGAGGTCAATACACGCTTCTTGCCATGGGAAAGATCATACATCAAGGATGAGTGAGGCAGCATGGTATCACCAAGATTCTCAAAGCTTTGCCATATCGTTTTCCCTGAAACATCATCAATAACAACAAGATTCCCGGTGTCTTGAAGCTCGGCATGACACTTGTTGGATGTGAAAGCATCTCCTGTTGACCAAACAACATCTTGTTTCCCATCAAGCAAGATCAGGCTCCCATTAATGCTGATGGTTAGATGTGCTGGGGAGTTTGTAACTGGCGTATCTCTGTTAGCCACCCACACAACCACCCGAGGAACGATTTTCTTGAACCAGATCCCCACATACAGGTTCCGGGTATTATTAGGAGTGAAGAAGCCTAACTCATAAAACCCACCAGGGGAGCTCAGAGTTTGTCCTATTGACAAAGGGCTTGATGGGTTTATAGCTGTGTAACCACAAGTTTGGAAGACAAACAGTAAGAGCGACCAAACAAATAAAAGCATACTCATCTTTCTCATGTGATATTCCTATTTCTGTACAAGATATAATTCTATATGAGGAACTGCATGTGAATGTGTTCTTGGTTAAGATTGCTACTTGGAATATTATAACGCACTAAAATAAACCAATAAAAAAAGTCAACGAAATAAAGAAGAGGAATACAGAGCTGGAACTTTCTACAAAGCAAAGAAGTATGGAGCTTTTGAAATATTCAAGACAGACAATACAGAGCTGAAAATTGCTTCATTTTGATAAAAACAACGTGCAACCAACAAAGTTAAGAACAACAACTTAGAAGAAGCAATCATATAGTAATTTCGTTCTGGCATTTCATCGAGCAACTGGAAGACATGAATGTTGCAATCATCACCGGATCGAGAGAGCCATTTTACGAGAAGTGTGGCTGATTCATGCAATTCCCACGGTCTGGGAATAAGTGTCTGTAGCCGTCATCGGGCCACTTAAAACGATAAACAAAAAAATAGATTTTTTTTTTTTTGGGAGAATCGGAAAAAAAGGACACTTTGAATTTTTATTTGTCCCATTAATACTTTTATTTTTTTTTGGTTATTTTAAACATGTTTTACCTTTCTGCAATAGAAAAAAATAGTAAATTAATATTTTAAAATATAAAAAAATATAAAAACTATTAGAAATATTAGCATAACTATTTATATGTTTAATTTTATTTTAAAAATACTAGAATCATATTTTATTTTATGTCTTAGCTTAAGATAGATTATTCATTTTAACCATCTATTTAGTGTAGATATCGAATACTAAGTATTATACATTGATTTATGTTAACATAAACAAAACTTTCTTATATATTCTACTTATAATCTGTTCGATTGTATTCTGACGAGATATTTTTAGTCTACGAAAAACTAGATTATAGCTTCTAAAACTAACTCTACGTTATACTTTATCTTGTATATTCGTCATAACCTGATCTAGCTGTTGCCTAATGCTACACGTGAGGAATAATAGATTTCACACCTGCTATATAGTATACTACTCGATGCATGATACATATTATAGCCAAATCATGAAAATATGAAAATTTCTATATTTTAGTTAATGTTAAGGATAATTATGGTTGACTCGTAGTTATCTCATTCATGTTGTAGTTATCTCTATGTTAGAGATAGAGCTTATCTACAACTATGTACTTGTATATATATGAGTCCCTATGAATGAGAATAAGATAAAACACTTTCCACAACACGTTATCAACACGATAGTCCCTACCCTAAAAGCTAAAAGCTAAAAACCAAAAACCCTTAATCCGGCCGCAAACTTTAGAGAGACCGTTCTCTCAAACCGTATGGACCCAGAAAACGTGTAATATATCAAATCGAAGCTCTCGACGAGAATAATCTGTAGGTCCAGAAGGCTCGTCAATCCGATCTCAGACGCGCCCTCACGACCTGTTTTAGTTCGCGCCGCCAGATCCACATAAACCCTAATTCTGGCTCAACCTAAAACCGTTGTATCTCCCAAACTCCGTAGAGCCAGATGACGATCCACATATCAAATCGAAGCCCAAGACGAGAGGAATCTGTTGCCGCAGACGGATCGACTATCCGATCTCTGACGCGTTCTCAATCTCAATTACAAAACGCGCCGCCGACTTACCTAAAACCCAATCTCTCCTTCCATCGACGGCGAACTTCAAACAGTTCGTTATCTCAAACCGTGTGGACTCAGAAAACGTGTAATATATCAAATTGAAGCCCCGGACGAGACGAAGAAGTCTGTGAAAACGGTTTGTCAATCCGACCTGTGACGCGCCCGCACGCACGATTACAGTGAACGCCGTCAAAGCTTGAAAACTGCATACGAATTCAAAAGCTAAGTTTTCTCATAAACCCTAAGTTTTTCATGAACCCTAATCTTCTTTCTCTCACAGAATAGAGATTTTGGAATATACCTAATCCTTCTTAGCTTACAAACTTGATATCAGCTTGAACAAAGTAAGCTCACGGATTGGAAACTTGTAGCTCATGAGGAACAACTCTAGGATTTCTCTCATGGTGGTCCAGTTTTCTACACATCAAAACATAAGGTAAAGATCTAAACCAGAAAACATAGATCTATAAAAATAACCTTAAAAGAATCTATAGAACTTGAATAATATGCAATCTGCATATGGTATGGAACTAAAACATAAAATAAAATAAGTCGTATACTATTTTACTCAAGTCGTATACTATTTTACTTAAGCCGTATACTATTTTATACAAAGCCGCATGCATGAATAGTTTAAACCCTAATAAATTTACGTCATGCATACACGTTTTAATCAAAGTAGTATAGTTTTTATAATTGAATATGTTTTCCTCAAAGCCGTATAGTTTTGTTTAAAACATATATGCTATAGTTTTGAATCGCATGAAAAAAAAGGTCTAAGACTCTACTCGTATAGATTTGGTATAACCGCATACTTGCGTTACAAGTTTTATAAACCCTAGCCATATTATTTAGGGTCTTACTTATAAATCGTATATACATATATATCTAAAACCGAATATTAAGATATATATCCACATATATAATAATAAAAACCATATATATAAATATATATATACAAAGTATACGTATATATAAAAAAAGATATATATATATATATATATATAAAAGAGATCTCTATATATATAAAGAAATATATATCCGCATATTTATATACATAAAAAAAACTATATATAATATATATGAAAGATATATTATATATTTTTAAATTATAAAGATTAAATATGAATAGGTTTATAATCGAGAATTCATTTCTTGATTGATTATGTAATTGAATTCATTTTTATTCGAGCTATATGTCTTGACCAACCAACATAAGTTTTGAAATCATAAAACTTATAAATTATATAATTTCAGATGTGGAAATTCAAACCCTTGGATTATACGAGCCTAAATCTCTATGGAGATAATTATGTAGAATGGGTAATCAATACTACAGTTGCCCTGAAGTCAAGAGGACTCGGGAGATGTATTGTTGATAGTAATAAAGCAATTGAGAGTGAAAAGAAAAGAGCCATAAAAAAATTATGCGCTATCATCTCACTGAGGATCTGAGAAATCTGTGCCAAAATATTGAGGATCCTTGTGACCTTTAGGCGAGATTAAAAACCAGAAATTCAATGATGCTATGGCATAATGCCATGTTTGAGTTAAAAATCCTCAAGTTCCACGACTTTGAGTTTGTGGACAAATATGATTCTGCTCTAATGAAAATCGCCTATAGTCTTGAACTATGTGGTGAAGTGGTAACAAAGGAGGACTTACTGTAAGACCTATTCCACATTCCATCGACAGGATAAATTGATCTCATATATTACTAAGAGATTCAAAACCTATAATGACCTTTTGTCATACCTGTTGAAAGAGGAGCTGAGAAAGCAGCGTATTAGAGAGACCATCAGCGAATATGATAAAGTTATGAAAAGATATTACGAGTATAAAAACAGTGAGATGAAACTTTCTGAAAAGGCTCAAGAATCCAAGAAATCCAAGGAAAATTTTGAAAAAAAATCGAAAATCATTTTGAAAAAAAAAATCGAAAAAAAATAAATCAAAAAGGAAATTTTTTTGGAAAAATTCGGAAAAAATATCGAAAATCATTTTGAAAAAAATGAAAATAATAAAATCATAAAATCTATATTATAATTATATGATTCTTATTTTATAAAGATGAGTACAAAAGATTAAAGAGTATAGTTGCCTAGTTAAAAGAACTATGGCCAAGACAATGCCTAAAGGGCTAGAGAGATCCAAATGATCTATATTCACCCATGAGACCCATTGAATTATAAAGATTAAGTATAAATGGTTTCCCCAAATGAGAAATAATGGGTGAGAAAGGAAAAAAATAGGATTCCTACGAAAGATTTAAAATAAAACCGCCCAAGACTATACTTATGTACTCTACTAATCTAAACTATGCTAAGGATCAGTATGTTAAGAGGCAAAAAGAGCCATGGATACCCAAATTGTTATACCCACGAAATTACACTTAATGGCATGACTGAATTAGCCATCAATGTCTAAAAACTTGATTGCTATTGCAAAGGCACCAGAGTTATCCCATAAGATCTCACGTTGTGTAACATGTACACAAGGGAAACTCATTAGGCTTTATTGTCCTAAGCATCACGAAAAATAAGTATGTTCATGAGGGGGAGTGAGGATTAAACCCAGTGATACATGACCATACAAGACATGGGTTGTAACCATGTCATAAAAGGCTTAGAGATTCAGGTTCTCTTAGTGATAAATCACCCACGTCCAACCTAATGCTTAGGGACATTATGAATTTACATGTACAATGCAATGTATGCATCATGCCATATAAGTGAGCATAGATATTCCCATCTCAGATTGAATACGGGTCATAAAGCCAGACATATACCATCTTGAGATTTTTATTAAACAAACCACCACAGACAATTGTGCCGTCTAAGATGGAACCTCTGAAGAGGATTGGGAATATATGTTGGATAAGTATTTCTTTCTCCCACGAGTTTTAAATAAACCTTGAGCCAAATATGGGTGATCAGATTGTGGCCAGGTACACGGATTGCATGATTATGAATCCTACTATCCAACATCATAAGGAGAAAGATATAAGCTGGATATGATAAGAAAAAGAGAATGGTATTGACCATCATTGTCTTGGCAAGATCCTCGGACCAGAGAATGAGGTTTAAGACGTCTAAAGAAAGAAAAGATTATGCAAAGCTAGCTAAATTAGATGCCAGACACATAGACCCGAGAAATGAAAAGAAAAAGGCCATACCAGCTTAGCACCAAACGAGTTTGATGTCCTAGAAGAGACACAACCAAGTTGCTACAGAGTCTATTATAGATAGACCAATATGTTCCATAATAAAAGGAACCTCAGAAAAGAGAAAAGGTGCATAAAATATGAAATCTGAGGTTAATAAGGAAACCAGACCAGACATAGAAATAAGGTCGGCCGACTGAAACATCTAAGGTACCAGACCATGTAGCTTGGGACGCCAAGCTGCTAGGTATTAAAGGTCCTAGATAACAAGATCTCAAACCAATTGGATCATGTCTGGAATACAATGGAACGCGGAAAGGGTATTGATACCAATGATATAAAAATGCGCAAGATAAGTAGCACTTGACCATAGAGATATATGCGAGGATCATGAACCCACGTAAGAGTACTCATAAAGATAAAAGAAACTGTGGGGGTAGAATATAAATAAAGAGTGATGGGCGTATTGGCCATAGAAACGCCATCAGACAAACCAGTGATGAATAAAAGTTCTTGTGAGAAAATCGTGAGATAATAGAACATTCAAGCATGGCTTGATAACACAAGGATACTCACAGAGATTAAGAAAAGTTTATAAAGAGATATACTCCAATGTGGTGGAGGCTACTAATTTGATAAAGTCTGGTCAATAGATTGACATATAAATATGTAATGAGTAGCATATGGTTCACTGGATAAAGATATCAAAGGTACCAAGTGATATAAAAAGATGAGAATGAAGTTCTCAAGAACATCATTGTTCCGAAGCTGTTTATGGACTGAAATAAAGCAGCTGCAAGTTGATTAGACTAAGTAAATACTTAGCAGAAAGTTTTATAAGAACAATTCAGATCAGTCCATGTAAGCATAC
This sequence comes from Moricandia arvensis, assembly GCA_905132765.1. NCBI lineage: Eukaryota > Viridiplantae > Streptophyta > Magnoliopsida > Brassicales > Brassicaceae > Moricandia > Moricandia arvensis. The sequence goes on from CAJHQP010001032.1 coordinate 102,321, forward strand.
AAAAGATGTATGGATTCCTTGTGATAAAAATTGGCTACAATGGATAAAGCCATTGGTACATACGAAGTGATAAATGTCTGAATGAACAAAAGACATGAAACAAAGTGGTTCGTATGTGTTTGGGTCAATGACTCAATATATATTGAAATGTCCACGTAATGGCCAAGCCATGAGACTAGAAGATCCGTGGGACATGAAAGAACCTGCGAGTAAGATTTAATCGCAGATTAAAAGTCCAACTGAGTACCGGTCGAGTGCCATCCGTCCAACCAAGACACATAGTGATCAGGAGCAAAGATGTACGTAATGACCACATCTTAATGGAGTTCCAGAAGACATAAAGACGTCCAAGGGTTACAAATTCATTCAAAGGAGAATCCAACTGATCATCTTCACCAAGTCATAGGCAACCTCGACGTTCCGGAAGCTCAGACATCATATAGGAATGCTTCATCTATAGTGTTGCATTCATTAGGGGGAGTTACATGTGTTGTACTCTTTTTCCTGTCCTGGCTTCCCTTTTTACCACATTGGGGTTTGGGTTTACCAGGAGAGGTTTTAATGAGGCAACATCAAAAGCATGTAACAATCTCTGAGTCAGATGCGTCAACCAAGGGGGAGTGTTAAGGATAATTATGGTTGACTCGTAGTTATCTCATTCATGTTGTAGTTATCTCTATGTTAGAGATAGAGCTTATCTACAACTATGTACTTGTATATATATGAGTCCCTATGAATGAGAATAAGATAAAACACTTTCCACAATAGTTAATATCTTTTTTAAATCTTTTTTTTTGTCAACTCTTGCTTTTATAAAGCTTAAAAAGGTCATAGACCTGTTTACAAGCAAATTGAACTTATTTCCATTACAAAATCCTTGAAGCCCAACGAAGCCCACTACCCATTTTTACAATCTCAAATTGTAATGAATGATAAAAAGAAAACTCCGCATGTGGGACACGTATAGACGATGTGGCACTTGTCATTTCTGGAATCGAGAGGAGCAACACCGAAGGCACCGCCGGCTACATGTCAGACCGAGAACCACCGCCTCTCTTCACCGCTCAGTTCAATTCACTTGCTTGCTCCTCTATCCCTTAGTCGCCGTATTAGGAAATTAGGATAATTTCCTGTTCTTAGAGATATTAACAAATCTGTTAAGGATATATTCCAATATCTTTTAGGAATATTGTCCAATCTTCTTGTATAAATATGTGACGTGATTCATTGTCAATAACAAGAGAAAAGTCTTCTCAGAATTCTGTCTATTTAATTTACATGGTATCAGAGCAGAAAATTCTGAGACCTAAATCGTTATTTTAAAAGTGTGAGTTTGTGTTTCTGGAATTTGAAGTTCGAATTTTCAGGAAGGATCGTTTTTTTTTATCGTGTTCGTTGTGTGACGTTTTACGATAATGGCTGAAACAGAGGAGGCTTCTTCCGTTTCTAAATCCGGAAACTCTGAAGGAAAAGGTGTTGAAGTTACTGCGCCATATTCTCTTTATGCCTCTGATAATCCTGGAGCTATGATTACAGCGGTGGTGTTAACTGGAGAGAATTACAATGAATGGTCCAGCGAGATGACAAACGCACTTCGAGCTAAGCGAAAACTTGGATTCATCGACGGCACTATACCTAAGCCTTCGATACATGATCCAAACTTGGAATTATGGCACTCAGTCAACTCGATGATCGTCGGTTGGATTCGAACATCCATCGAACCTCGTGTCCGGTCCACCGTCACTTTCATCCAAGACTCGCACAAGTTGTGGGAGAATCTTCGCAAACGATTCTCAGTCGGAAATAAAGTACGAATTCATTATCTAAAAGAGCAGCTTGCAGTCTGTCGACAGGAAGGTCAAGCTGTCATTGACTATTTTGGTCGCTTGTCGAAGTTGTGGGAGGAACTGGACATGTATAAACCACTTCCTTCATGCACGTGTAATGCGATAGTCGAGTTTGAGAAGGATAGAGAAGAAGAGAAGATACATCAATTTGTCATGGGTTTGGATCAAACTCGTTTTGGAGGAATGTGTCAAGGAATCATATCTTCAGACTCTGTCCTTGACATTGGAGAAATATACGCCAAGATAGTTAGAGAAGAGCAACGTCTCAACTCGGTTCGCGAACATGAAACACAACAGAGTGCTGTAGGTTTCGTGGCTAAGAAGGAACTGGGCGATCAGACTATGTCACACACAGAATCTGGAAGAAGAGATCGAGTTGCTCAGTGTACTCATTGCGGTCGCAATGGCCATGATAAGACAAACTGTTGGCAGTTAGTAGGATTCCCGGACTGGTGGGAAGAACGTCCGAACAGAGGAGATAGAGGACCGAACAGAGGTGGTAGCAGAGGTGGCCGAGGACGAGGAAACTTCACGCCGGATAAAAATAAGAATAATGGTGCCAAGGCTAACGCGACTACTTCAAATTTCTCGTCGTTCCCAGAGTTTACACAAGAACAATGGAGAGCTTTGTCACAGATGATTTCGGAGAAGGCAACCTCGTCTTCTAACAAACTCTCTGGTAAGAGTAAGTTCGGTGATCTTATTCTGGACACGGGAGCCTCGCACCACATGACAGGAGAAATCTCGTTTCTCGACAAAGTCGAGAGCATTGTCCCGTGTCCAGTAGGCTTCGCGGACGGCAATAAGACGTTTGCCACTCATGTGGGCAGTTTTAAATTGTCTGATCAGATTTTACTTGATCGAGTGCTATTTGTGCCGAACTTGAACTGTTCCCTTATCTCAGTTTCAAAATTGTTGAAACAAACAAACTGTTTTGCATTATTAACTGATACCTTATGTGTCTTACAGGATCGTTTCTCGAGGACTCTGATTGGAGCCGGTAAGGAGCGAGATGGGGTGTACTACTTCAAAGATGTCATGGCTGCTAGAGTTCATCGTATGGCTACTCCAATTGCTAGTTCAGTGGATCAGTTACGTTGGCACCAAAGGCTCGGACATCCTTCTTCTTCAGTGTTATCAGTTTTACCTATGTTTTCGTCTAATAAACTTGCTGCCCTTGGTCCTTGTGACACATGTTTTCGGGCAAAGCAAACTAGAGAAGTGTTTTTTGACAGTCTTAATAAAACTTCCGAGTGTTTTGCGTTGATTCACTGTGATGTTTGGGGACCATATCGCACTTGTGCCTCCTGTGGAGCTGTTTACTTTCTAACTATAGTTGATTATTTCTCGAGAGCCGTCTGGACCTATCTCCTACTCGAAAAATCAGAAGTACGAACTGTTTTCTCAAACTTCTGTCGCATGACGGAAAAACAGTATGGCAAAGTGGTTAAAGTAGTCCGTTCTGACAATGGAACAGAATTCATGTGCCTGTCGAAGTTCTTTCGTGAGAATGGGATTCTTCATCAAACATCGTGTGTAGGCACACCGCAACAGAACGGGCGTGTCGAGAGGAAACATCGTCACATTTTGAATGTGGCTCGTGCGCTTATTTTTCAAAGTGGGTTGCCAATAATGTTTTGGGGAGAAGCTGTAATGACTGCAACTCATCTCATTAATAGAACACCGACAAAAGTCTTGCAGGGAGTCTCCCCTTACGAAATATTGCATGGAGAGAAACCGCAGTATGAGCATCTTCGGGTGTTTGGAAGTTTATGCTACACACTGTTGCGCACCCGGGATAAGGATAAATTTGCTCAGCGTAGTCGTCGTTGTGTCTTTGTTGGTTACCCGTTTGGTCAAAAAGGATGGAGAGTGTTTGATATAGACAAACGGGAGTTCTTGGTTTCTCGTGATGTTGTTTTCTATGAAACAGAGTTTCCCCTAGCCTCTTCGTCTGTGACACCAGTAGTCTCTCGACCGCCATTGATGACAGGGTCTGATACTGATTGGTTGTTTGAACCAATCCCGATCATCAACGACAGGGGGAGTTCCTCCGAACCAACCACGACAGAGGAAGTACCTTCTCTCGCCGAAAACACTTCGGGCATGGATACCTCCGTCACAGTATCTCCACCTGAGCATCATTCTCAGGATCAACCTCCAGTTGTGGCTGTTGAGCCTTTGGAACCAACGAACGATCATGCTCGCGAGACGACAACACAGGTGGAGTCAGATATTGACCAAGTTATGTTGGGCAGAGGACAACGGACTCGTGCCCCTCCCGTCAAGTTTCAGGATTATGTCAACTATTATCTGACATGTGATGAAGACACCCATCTCGCGCTCCCGACCGCTCCATCAGTGCCTCCTGCAACGATCTCAGGTATGACACAATATCCCTTAGCGGATTATATATTCGATCATGCTTTCTCACCTTCCCACAGAGCGTTCTTAGCAGCTGTTACTTCGGATATTGAACCTAAGCGCTATCATGAAGCCGCAAAGCTCGATATCTGGCGCAATGCCATGAAACAAGAAGTTACAGCACATGAAGAACAAGGAACATGGGACATAGCTACGCTTCCGCCAGGCAAAGTCGCTATTGGTTCTCAATGGGTTTATAAATGGAAATACAATGCGGATGGTACCAAAGAACGTCCAAAAGCTCGGTTAGTCGCTAATGGGAACAAACAAGTTGAAGGAGAAGATTTTGACCAAACTTTCGCACCTGTGGTTAAAATGGCTACGGTACGTAGTCTTCTTCGTCTAGTGGCAGCCAAGAAATGGGAAGCTCACCAGATGGATGTTCATAACGCATTTCTTCATGGGGATTTGGAAGAGGAAGTCTACATGAAGTTACCTCCCGGTTTTACACATTCGGATCCATCAAAAGTATGTCGTCTTCGCAAGTCAATCTATGGCCTGCGACAAGCGCCTCGGTGTTGGTTCTCCAAGTTGTCAAAAGCTCTGCTTCAGTTCGGGTTCGTTCAGTCGTATGCTGACTACTCTCTCTTCACTTATACGAAAGGCACGATAGAGGTTCGTGTTTTGATATACGTAGACGATTTAGTAATTGCAAGTAATAATCTCGCCAAGCTCAAGTTGTTCAAAGAATACTTAGGCAAACACTTTCGCATGAAAGATTTGGGAAAACTTAAATATTTTCTCGGGATTGAAGTCGCTCGTTCGGGCGAAGGGATTTTTCTTTCACAACGCAAGTATGTTTTGGATATTGTGGCTGACACAGGACTTTCCGGTGCGAAACCGGCTGTTACTCCAGTCGAACAGAATCACCGACTTGCATCTGATGAAACACCGGAACTCGCTGATCCAAAACCTTACCGCCGGTTGGTTGGTCGTCTAGTTTATTTATCCATCACTCGGCCAGAGTTGTGCTATGCTATCCATTTACTGTCACAATTTATGAAAGCACCTCGTGAAGGTCACTGGAACGCTGCGCTACGAGTGGTGCGTTTTCTCAAAGGTTCTCCTGGCCAAGGCATTCTTTTAAGCTCAGATGATAATCTTGATGTCTCGGTTTATTGTGATGCTGACTGGTCCTCCTGTCCATTGTCTCGCCGATCTCTCAGCTCGTATGTGGTACTTCTTGGAGGGTCTCCTATTGACTGGAAGACTAAGAAGCAAGCTACTGTCTCTCTCTCATCCGCAGAAGCAGAATATAGGGCCATGGCAGCAGCTACTAAGGAAATACGATGGATCATTCAGCTGCTCACGGAGCTTGGCATGGACGTCAAGAAGCCTGTCTCGTTTTTTTGCGATAATCAGGCAGCAATACACATTGCTGCAAACCCTGTTTTTCATGAACGTACGAAGCATATCGAAAGGGACTGTCACTGTGTTCGAGATGCGGTCACTGCTGGTTTGATTCGTACTCGCCATGTCCGGACAAAGGATCAACTCGCTGACATACTTACTAAAGCTCTCGGCAAGCCTCAGTTCGACGTGTTGTTGCCCAAGTTGGGTGTTACTGATCTCCACACTCCAACTTGAGGGGGAGTATTAGGAAATTAGGATAATTTCCTGTTCTTAGAGATATTAACAAATCTGTTAAGGATATATTCCAATATCTTTTAGGAATATTGTCCAATCTTCTTGTATAAATATGTGACGTGATTCATTGTCAATAACAAGAGAAAAGTCTTCTCAGAATTCTGTCTATTTAATTTACACGCCGATAAACCAGAAAAATTATTCTTTATACCGCCAGAGGTGAATCCATGAGAAGCTTTAAAGAAGTTAGTAACAGGACCTTGCCGGAACGCCTCCATAAAAGACTCCGACTAATCTAAATCAGCACCAACTCTTTATCCCTTTATCAGTCATTCCTTTCTTTATCGTAAAGGATACTTCGCCTATAACAGTAGCGAAGATTGATTCCTAATCCGATATAGAAACAGAGCATAACCAGCTAATACATACAAGAATTTTCCAGGGTCAACCGGTATATCCATACTCACTGGGAAAAGAAGCAAGATAGATCCGGAGTAACCAGAGTTTATTGAATTAAACCAAATCAGTAATGATAAACATGAAGAAACAAGTCGGATTTGGTTTAAAACCACAACAAAATCGTCTAAAAACGAAAAGAAAATCGCCTAGCGAAGTAGAAATTCGATCTCACGATCGAAGATTTACAACAAAAAAACATATATAAAACAAGAATCTCTTCCTCTTTCTTAAAGATTTAGAATTGGTAAGAAAGAGGAAGAGAGAGTTTTCTCTCTCTCCAAGCTATGGTTTAATTTGGAACAAAACTAAAACGCGGTCAATATCTTTTTAAAATCTAGATGAAATATAACATAAATTTCGTACAATATCTTCTTTTCCACGTTTTGCAAATTACAAAGTTTTTGGCCGATTTGAAAACCACCAAGAGAAGAAGGACCGTTCTGAAATTGTGAGGAGGTCTAAAATGCATAATTGAAAGTTTTGATTTAACTCGAGAGGTCTTCTCCTCAGATGAAGAAACTCGGGAGCCAAAATGAAAAACATCAGAAGCGTAAGGACCTAATGGGCAAAAATGAGAAACTCCACCATTGTTGCTCAGTTTCCTCTGTGACGATGGCAATTGAAGAGAAGGCGACAACTGAGATGCTCCGGTCTTGATGTAAGGAGCCTTCGTGGTGACTGAGCAACTTTCGCGGAGGTTCGTGGCGAAGTGAATATAGAATCTTGATTTATAGAAAAACTCAATAATAAGAATAACTCTCTTATTAATCTCTTGAGAAAATCACTCAAAACTCAAGAACTCAAATCACAAACTCTCTTAAGGAAAACTCTCTCAAAAACCTTAAGCTCTCACATAATCATAAAGACTCATCTCTCATCACATTAAGTTATGCAACATCATATGCATCTCCTTATATATAACTCAATATTTCCTAAACTCATTAGGAATCACAAATAGATATTTTCCTATTCTATAGCTCAATAGAATTAGGTAACTTGCATCCCAAGTTATTTATCAAATTTCCTTTTTTCTTCAAGCTTATCCCAACATTCACTCCCTTAAGCTTGAACTCCATTTTCGATAAATCTTCAATTTCAATGAAACCTCTCATCTCCTTAAACTTCAATCTCCAAATATCTTTTGTCAAAGTGTCAATTCTCTGTTCACTCTTGGTTATACATTGTACATCGATCAAATCATACTCAACATGCTCTTGTTTGCTCGAACACTGCAACATTGAACTTTCATCAACATAAAAGATATTTCATGTCACCCTCTTGCCATCAACCGGGTCAACTCCATGACCACTATCACTTTCTCCAACAATTGGTATCTTAGAAATTGCATGTATCTTTATTGCAGTTCCATGAGATTCTTTGAAATTTTGCAGATCTCGACTTAACACCTTACATGTATCGAACTTTGTTGCAATCTCGAAAATCTTCACAAACTCATTCCATGTATCTCCACATATGACATATGGCAAAGGTTGACTTCTTTGAAGGAATAAAAAACTCACACGAGGCTTCAGTGGAACTTTTGCTAATAAGCACTCTTCACCTACTATATCTTTTGTCAACCTATAAGAACACGTATCATTTAAAGACGTGTCAAAAGCTTTGTCACCAAAGACAAGATTTATTGTGTTGGCAACTTCTTCACTATACACGTCTTTTGTTTGTTCCAGTTGCACATCTTCCATCACGTGAAGACCACATTCATTAACGTTGTCTTGAACCATGAAAAACAAACCTGCTGGCTTGAAAGATGTAAGACGCCAAGCAAGATCATTTTCACGTTTTTCAACGTCTTTCAATTTTTTCTCTGCAATTTGGTGGTACCAGTTAGCTTCTGCTTGTAGAGCTTCAGTTGTGCGCAAGTCATCCACAACCATTACTAGAAGATTCTCCTATTGATACAATGAAGGTTCCTTACACGTTTCTATCCACGACTCCTCGTCTATCACCATCACAAAACGTTCGCATTCTGTTTCTGTGATAAGAACATAATCATTCATATACGCTGGCCTCACACTTACTCTTGTTGATCTCTTTAACTGAGGCTGTGACCATTCTTGTTCATCACCATCGTCATAATTCTCTTCTTTGTTTCTGTCAATTTCCTCTTGATTCCACATGTTCTTGCTCATAACTCTGTTTTGAGAACTTTCTCCCGCTGCTGGAAAGTCTTCAACTCCCCTTAAACCATCACTTTCGAAGAAAATCAAGCCAATAATACATGTTAAAGAAATCCAACAAATTTCTTTTCCATCAGAGTTTGTCCTTGCATAACCAATGTATCCAAAAGCTCTAGACCCCTCAACGTTTGGTTTCTTCCCTTTCAGTCCTTCGTATGGAGTTGTTCCAATTAACGATTTTGTTGCAATTTTATTATCTAGATAGATACCACATCTCGTAGAGTCTCTCCATGGATGGTTTGGTACACTTGAGTAATTTGCAGTCAAGTGTCTCTTGTGTTTATCGCAGTAGGCATGGAGCTCATGAGACACAAACTCTCCACCTTTATCTATATGTAACGTTGTGATAGAAGCTCTCGTTTCTTTTTCATCAAGCATCATAACTCTCTTGAACTTATCTAATGCCTCACTCCTTGAATAACCCTTCAGACACTCAACCTCTTTTTTCTGATCACGTAACTTGTTCGCCTCTTCCTCTAACTCATGGAACAACTCATCTGTAAATGGTTTTCCATTGTTATTTCTAGGAGCTGTTTCAACAAGTGACATAAGCTTCTGATCTTTCTCTGCCTTCTTGCGCTTATCTTTGGTCTTGTTATCAAAGAGTATCATTCGATTATCACATAGTTCAAGAATCTCTTTCAGAAACTCATGGCACTCCTGACCCAAGTAGTCCTCCAACATCTCATCAATGTCTTCCAAAATATTCCCACTGGTAAGGACAGTGATCATACAGTCATCAGTCTTACTACCAAAACCTGTTTGCAACTGATACAGAAAAAAGTTCTCTTCATATGTAGATCGACCCCTCACAGTGAACACTAATAGAACATCGTGGATTCCACCTTCAGCAAGAGTTATGTAGCTCACAATCTTTTTCGTGATAAACTCAGCTGTCCTTGATAAATCAAACAGACCAGGAGTATCAACAACATTGATGATCTGTCTGTCTTCATGTACAAATCTCAGTGACTCAGATGCTCTACTCACTGCTCTAGAGAGGTATTTGGACTTGAGCGGCCTTCTAAAGATGATGTTACCTGTTGCGCTCCTTCCGTTACCAGAACGCTCGATAGGATCTAAGGTTCGGTCAGGGTTTAAGGACGAATTTAACTCCCAATCATCTTCCATCATGTTTTTTGTCTTTTCTTGCTTGTAAATAGATTGGATGGAAAAACCAGAAATATTTTTAACTTTTAAAGTCACCTTGAATACGCAATTTCTGGACCTGGTTGTCTTCACAAATAATTGTTCTAAATGATCGTAGATGATCAGTGGATCATCTTTTATTCGTACTTCACATCCAGCGTCTTTATCAATTGGCTTCACCTTTTGCATGTTTAGATACACCACCTTGGACATCCTCAACTCATTAGTTTCTTGAATACATTCGTCCTTTTTCTCATTCTCAGTGGCTTCTTGGAGCTTAAGTAATCTGAGCTTATCACATAGACAAAACTTAATGTGTGAAGTATCTCTCTCTTTATCACGTCCTTTTTTGTATATTCCGTTCTGATATCTGCCGAATCTTCCACGACTTCTTTCTCTCCAGTTAAAGCGACATCCTCGTATTCTTCCTCTGCTACAACCATTATTATCTTGTGTGTCTATGTTAGCGTTCATTAGTTTACCTTGTTCAACTTGTTGTTCTTCCTCCTCTTCAACAATTCTCTCTTTATACACTTTTGGCTTTCCAATGATATCTTCAAGGCTTGTATTTAGATCAAAGATCTGTTCGAAAGACGCAACGATGTGTATATATATTTTCTCAAGTAATATTCTCAGAAGATTCCTCAAAATTTTTGATTCTTCAATAGTTTCTCCAAGAGAAACTACTTTGGATGCAACATCTAAAAGTTCCACAACAAAGACATCGACTGTGTCTTCGTCCTTCATATGGATTTTGTCAAATTCAGACCTTGGGGTTTGTAACCTAGTTTCCCTTACTTGTTCAGTTCCAGCATGTCTTGGTTTAATAGCATCCCAACCAGCTTTTACGATGTCACGTTCTCCAAGTTCTCCAACTTGTAGTTCTTCTCTTCCGTTTTTAGTTCTGAACTCAATGGCTTTCCACACCTTATTCTCTTTGAGAGCAATCTTCAATCGCATGGTCAACACGGTGTAGTTAGAGTAGTTTAACAACGGACACTTACTAGAGGAGAATCCAAGTTCCTTGTATTCTATCTCAAATCTTTCTTCCTTCTCGTCATCACCCATGTTCATTCCTCTTTCCTTTTTTTTCTTTTTTTTTCTTTTTTTTTCTGTAACTTCAATGATCTTCAAACTTCTCCTCACGATCTTCAAGTTATAATTTTAACGAACAACAATAATCTTTATTGCTCTGATACCAAATATAGAATCTTGATTTATAGAAAAACTCAATAATAAGAATAACTCTCTTATTAATCTCTTGAGAAAATCACTCAAAACTCAAGAACTCAAATCACAAACTCTCTTAAGGAAAACTCTCTCAAAAACCTTAAGCTCTCACATAATCATAAAGACTCATCTCTCATCACATTAAGTTATGCAACATCATATGCATCTCCTTATATATAACTCAATATTTCCTAAACTCATTAGGAATCACAAATAGATATTTTCCTATTCTATAGCTCAATAGAATTAGGTAACTTGCATCCCAAGTTATTTATCAAATTTCCTTTTTTCTTCAAGCTTATCCCAACAGTGAAGACGACTCCGAGCTTTAACCCGGCTTATCAAAGAAGATGGTCGCGGTGGCTGAGATTGGTGAGCACGGATCGCAAGCTCGACAGAGCAAGATGACGATATTGGTTCGGTGATGATATAGTCGGAGGTGAGCTTGATGGCAGATTGGAGACACGGTTCAAACCAGAGAATCAAGCTTCAAGTTGGTGACCACAAACCGTCGATCTCTGCGTCTCAAAGCTTCGTCTCCAACCTTTTTCTGATTCACTTTTTTTTTTACTTTGTATTTATAAAACAATTAACAAATATTAAAGAGAAATACCCTAAGATAACCTTAAAAAAAAGTTTTTGTCACAAAATAACTTTTAAAGAATAAAATGACCAAAATAACATTTATTAAAAGGTTAACAAAATGACTAATATACATTTATACCCCTTGGGTTAACTAATCTAGACTTAGAGTTTAGAGTTATGGGGTGGAGTTTTGGGGGCGAAGTTTAAAATTGAATAAAATAAAATAAAATTAATTTTTTAAAAATAAAAAATGTTAGTTTTGTCATTTTTGTTCTTGAGAGTTATTTTGTGACAAAAACTTCAAAAATGGTTATTTGAGAGATTTGCCCTATTCAATTATTCTAATTAAATTTAATCCTCCTGTATATTAATTAAGAAGTCACTTTACTGATTTTACTTACGTGTCGATTACCGGTGAAGTCTTGAAAAAATGTTATAATTTGATTGGTTGATGCTTTTAATTTTTAATTATTTTATTTAGATATAAAATATAAGGTAAGTTTATAACTAATTAATATCATTTACCAAAAAAAAATAGAAATAATGTTACAAACAATAATTTATGGTAACTAATTGTCAAAATTATAGAAAGAATAATAAAGTTTGATTAGTTCTTTCTTATATTTTTAAACCATATAAAATAATGAATAATTTTTAATAGAAATCCCTTTATATATTAAAAGAAAAGTACATTTGACACGTGGCACTCACAGAGCCCTTCTCAGCCGAAATAACGCGATTATATTGGTTGATTTTTTGAAAATTCACTTTTGATTTATTTTTCTCATCGACACAACTAAAAAGGGAAGCCCTATAAATACTTACCTTATTTAGTATTCTCGGTTGAAAGAACATCCTGATAATTTATCTGTTTAATGCATTTAATACTTACTAAATAAGACATATTGAAGGAGTACGGGTGTAATTAATATTACTTGCGCAAGAATATTAATTAATACATGTATTTTTGGCAAGCACGAATTTAGTATTAAAGGAAAGCCCTATAAATACTTACCTTATTTAGTATTCTCGGTTGAAAGAACATCCTTTTCCGATAATTTATATGTTTAATGCATTGAATACTTACTAAATAAGACATATTGAAGGAGTACGAGTGTAATTAATATTACTTGCGCAAGAATTAATTAATACATGTATTTACTACTATCTCTTACTAAAAATATGGTAAATCATATTGATTACTTGCGCAAGAATATTAATTAATACATGTATTTACTACTATCCTTTACTAAAAATACGGTAAATCATATTGATTACTTGCGCAAGTTAAAATCTTATCATATGCATTTAATTTTCTTCCAATAAAAATTAACTATCTTTACTTAAACAGTTCCATTATTTATTTTATGAATATTTTCTTGGCGTCGTTACAAACCTATATGATTCACTTCATATATATAGATGTCAATGTCGAAGGATTAAATCATATCATTCTTATTTTTTTGTCCTTTAATGGCAATGGTCCGAGCGTCGAAAAATATTGTTTGTCCAGTTAGAGATTTAAAGCCCCGTAAAGATACCTCCCGTATTGAAGTTAGCATTATTCGGTTGTGGAGAAACTACAACAAAGAATCAGGCAACACCATTGAAATGGTTTTCGTTGATAAAGAAGTAAGTTGTTCTCACACAATTTGACTAAGTCTTTGTTTTATTATTTATTAGTAAGATCCGAATTAATAGATTGCTAAAGAATAATATAACATGTCTCTTTCAATGTATAATCAAAGAATAAGAATTCATGCTTCCGTTGGTGAACAACTCATCAAAAAATATGGTGACAAGCTACATGAGGGAGATACAATTGTCGTTCAGTTGTTCAAGGTCTACGATGCCATTGATGAATATCGTACAACCTCCCATTCGTACAAAATTGGTTTCTATCCCACCACTTTTGTTGGAAAAGCTGCTGAGTTTCTGAGTGAAGTTCGTGAAAAGTATTTTGCGGATTTTACCGATATTATGGAAGGAAATATCGATAGCAGCTGTTTGGTTCGTGAGAACTGATCTTACAAATTTAAAAATTCTTTCAGATTTGTTAATTTTGTTCATCTTTGTATTGGTTGTGTTATATAGATGTTATTGGCCAAATCGTTAACTTTGGGTCTTTGAAAAACAAAATGATAAAAGAAAAAGATAACATGAGGCTTTTGATAGAGTTACGTGATCAAAAGTAAGCTTGTGGAGAAGATAACATGAGGCTTTTTGGAAATTTACAGGCAAATCCACTTTTTATACCTCAGTCTCTAACTGATTTAGTTGGGAGGAAAGTTCTATTTATGCTGTCAACCGGATCTTATGGCCAAGAAGAACGAAATTCAGCATATGTTGTTGATTCGGTGGTTGACAATGCAGAGATAATTCAACTGGTTGAACCACATGTAATATTTGGTTTTTCTGATAGGTCAAAATTATTTATAGGGTGTATATATTCTAACCAAGCCATATGATGAATGCAACTACATCAAGTGATATTTCATGATTATGAGTCGGACGAGGACTGAGTATTATTAGTGGCGATGGTAATCCAAATGTTGAAGTAAGAAAGTTGAAGTCCATTATACACGTTGAAGTAGAAGAGTTGAAGCAATGATTGATTTTTTATTTTCTTAAATTTCGTTGTTTATTTTTTGGTTTTAAACTTATGAGAATGAATAATAATGTGGGATTTGCTTGGCTATATAGAACAACTCTTTAACCTTAAAACTTTGAGATCATAGCAAATTTTTTTTACAATTATATATCTAAGGTGATAAAAATGGTGGAATATATATAGAAAACTTTCCAAAATTATAATAAATAAAGGTACAATGCAAAAGAAGATTATAGGGGGATTATATCAATGTCAACTCAGTTGGAGATGGAAAAATAAATTTGCCTAACGACGGTCAAGTTGAGATTGACATCCCTTCCGATTTGTTGATAAAAAATTGCGGAGAAGATCCTATTGAGACTATGGCAAAAAAGGTTTATGGACAAGCATTTCAAACCTCAACAGATAAGGATTTGTATAGACATTGAGCTATTCTCACCCCAACAAATGATGAAGTGGATAAAATAAATGATTACATGCTTTCGCAGTTGTCAGGTAACATGTTTTTCGGTTTAAGCTTATGTTCCAGTATCTTACACGTTTTTGTCACTAAAGAAAAGGATTTACATATGTTATCAGGTGAAGAGAAGGTTTACCTTAGCTCTGACAGTATTATTCCATCCGATGTTGACGTAGAAGAAAATGTAGTATATCCTGCAGAGTTTTTGAACAGTGTTAAAGTGGCTGGACTGTCTAAACATAATTTGAAGCTCAAGGTTGGTACTCCTGTTATGTGTCTCCATAACGTGGATCTTGCAGATGGTTTATGCAATGGTACTAGGCTATTTGTTACTCAGTTACTGCCCAATATGCTAGATGCTAGAATTATAATCGGAAACAATATTACTGGAGACAGGGTCTGGATTCCTAGAATGTTTGTCACACCACCTGACACAAAGTTTCCTTTCAGAATGCGTCGAAGACAGTTTCCCATTACATTGGCTTTCGCGATGACCATCAACAAAAGTCAAAGTCAAACACTAGAAAGCGTTGGTTTGTTTCTGCCTAGGCCAGTGTTCTCTCATGGTCAGTTCTACGTCGCACTTTCAAGAGTTAAATTGAGATCGGAATTAAAAATTCTAATAACTAGTAAAGAAAGAAAGCCGGAGACGAAAAATTTGAATGTTGTCTACAAACAAGTTTTTCAGAATATTCCGTAGCCAAAGGTACTTAATTGTACCTTTATTTTTTTCCAATAAATTAAGGAAAATATAGAAACTGTTATAATTATTTATCTTTTCGATTTCTTAGATGGGTAGTGATGAGTAATAAAATTAAATCTTAAACACACATATTAGGATTTTTAATGATGTTGTAATTATACATACACACAATATGTTGCACCCTGATACTGAAGATATTTTGTTCTATTACGTTCATGTAAAATATAGAGTACCAGCATTTGCATGTGTCGTTGCTTTATCCCAAACACGGTGGTCTTATGATATAAAATCCGTGCATGCCAAAACCCAACCACTATTAAGCTCATAACTGAATCTGTTCAACTCCGAACAGGGTGCGGGCCGGTCACCTAGTCAATATATTAATTAAGAAGTCACTTTAGTGATTTTGCTTACGTGTCGGGTGAAGTCTTGAAAAATTATTATAATTTGATTGGTCGATGCTTTGATTTTTTTATTATTTTATTTAGATACAAAATATAAAGTAAATCTATAACTAATTAATATCACTTACCAAAAAAAATAGAAATGATATTATAAACAATAATTTATGGTAACTAATTTTCAAAATTATAGAAAGAGTAATAAAATTTGACTAATTCTTTCTTATATTTTAAACTATATAAAACAATGAATAATTTTAATAGAAATCAATATACATAATTTCATACTGTGTCAAAAAAATTATATTCTTATATAGAGTATTTTAATAATTATTAATGTCTTATGATAGTTATATATAAATTTCATATTTTATATAGAGTATTATAATAACTAACGTCTTATAATGTCCACATATGATAGATAAATCATTTTTTATAAAAATTGAAAAATCGTTTTTATTGTTTCCAAAATCATTTTATCAGAATTTTAAAAGTGTTTATAAGATCACATAAAATAAAAATCAAAATTATACATTAAACGAAAATTTACTTAAGTGATTTTGTCGATTATTAGAGAAGTCTTAAGAAAATTCTTATAATTTTCTTGGTCGTGATTTTAAATTTTATTTTAATTAGATCTAAAATTAAAAGGTAAAACTAAAAGTAATTAATACCAGCCGTCAAATAATCTAAATGGTATTACATATAATGATATATGGCAAATACTTGTTCGAATTATAGAAAGAGTAATTATTTCTCAAGACAAAAGATTACTAATGATTAATTAATTTTTTATAGTTATAAACTACATAATATAATGAACAAAATTATTTATATATAAATCACTGTAATAGTTTTATATTTTACATTATATTCGTATATCAATATATGATAAATATTAATGACTTATAAATTTCATATATTTTTATAAATCATTTCAATTTTTTTTCTTAGAAAATAAAATTATTTATCATAGATTTTAAAATCATTTTATCAGAATTTTAAAATTATTTATAAGAGCATATAAATCATTTATAGAAGAAAAATAGAAAATTTGTAAAAAGGAGAAATTTGCAATAGAAAATGTTTTGTTTTAATTAAAAATAAAATAAATAAAAGTAATGTGATAATTAAATATTTATATAAATGTGTAATTACTGCAATGTACACTGAAAATATATATATATATTAGTTGTTTAATATATAAACTTTGATGATTAGTTGGATTATATTGAACGAAACATGTGACAGCGTTGCAATTATAATTTTTTTGAATTTAAGTCGAATATACCATAATATAGCAAATAAGTTAATGTGATGATTGGAAAGAGATTCTAAGATGGGTATTTGATTGATTATGTGATTTATATTAATATTTTGAGAGAGATAGAAATATCTGGCAAAAAAATATGTAAGAAAATTAAAAAGACATTAGCAATACATGTTAAAATGTGATAAAAAATACTAAAAGAAAAATAAGAAGAAGTTAAATTTGAATCATAATATATGTTGGAGAAGTTAATGTAATAACTGTATATATAAATATTCATCGGTTATTTGCTTTAAATTTATGAGATCTTCCCAAATGAAAATTAATTTGCATTAAAATTAAATAAGTGATAGATAAGATAATGTGAGATTATAAAGTATTTTAAAATAGTTTTTAGTTTCACTGATAATGAATTTGTTAATCATATGATCAAATTAAGTAAAATAAATATTTTTAGTGGTTTTGATTAATATTACTAAATTATCACTAAATCTCATGTTTCTAAAAATTAGTATTGAAATTTTAGATTTTTAAATTATTTGAGTTAAAAATTATCTTTTTAATATTTCTAATTATTATTAAAAATTATAGTATAATATAAAAATATATATTTTATATAATATTTATAACCGCAAATTTGCAGGCAACCACCTAGTTTAGATTAATTTAAAGGTATAATGGTATTAACAGTAATTAAAAATACTAATGAGATAATAAAATTAGATTAAGTTTTAGGAGGACAAATCCAAGTTTTACGTGTCCTATTGTTCCAATTTTCTTTGTCAACCAAATCTATACTATTAAAAAAAGCAAATAATTTTAAAAATCTATTATAAAAAATTGTCAAATTGTTATATCCATGCATAACTATTTTTTGTCTAACTATTAACTATTTTAACAATACAATATTCTAAATAAATCTTATTATTATTTTTCATTTTATTTTTATGTGATATACTTTTTTCTCTACAAATATTTTATCACCAAACATTTTGGTTGTTAACGTTATACATCATATCTTATAATTATTAATCAACCTATAATATTTAAACATCAATTATTAAAAAAATTTAGTACATATTATACCATATCATCTTACATTATATAGCTCTAAATATTTACAAAACCAAATTTGATAGCAAAACCATCTCTTAAAACAAATATATATATATATATATATATTACGTTAGACTAACTTTTATATAAGTATTTATAATAAAATAAGTTGTTTTATATAAATTTAAAACTATTAAGTTTTGGAGTTTTTACTAATAAATTTGTCAAGTAAATTTTTAAGTCTCACCAACTCAACAAATGTAACTTTTGTAAAATGCACATAAGCTATTAAACATTAATGCACTATGTGTGGATACATAATGGGTCCAGATCTTGATCCATATTTTTAAAATATATTAAAATTTTTAATTTTTATTAATTAATATATTTTATATATTAATATTTATTCATAAAAAATTATATTTAAGTAATTAAAATTTTTTTTATTTAATTTTTAATTGTTTTATGAATCCAATATCAAACTTGAATACTCGCGGATAGTATAATATCTAGACGGATATCCAGATTCGGATAATCAAAAATTACGAATTCAGATATGGATTCAAATAATCGAAAACCACAAATCCATATCCAAATATTAAATCCACAGATCCGGCTCGGGATCCGAAGACCCTAAATTATATCGTCCCATATACCTAGTGCACATAGGTACATTCGAATTTTCCAAAATTTATATCCAATTGGCTTCACTGTAAACATTTTTTTCCTTGTGTGGCAGATAAGAAAAAACACAAACAAAATCTCTTATCCAACTCATGTTGCCACGTGGACATATATAGTTGGTGAAGCAGATACTAATCTAATCTGAAGAAAACCGGTTGGGCTATTACAAAGCGACAAGTAGTTCTAATGGACCGTGTTCCTTGTACTCTTTAACACTTCCCTTGAGACCATTACTGAACAATCACCGTCTCTTGGTGACAGAAGCGAAGAGTTAAGGAACAGAGCAAAAAATGGCAGCACAAGCACTTGTGTCTTCTTCATTCACCTCCTCTGTTCAGACCGCTAGACAGATATTCGGTACAAAACCAGCTGTGTCCGTATCACAGAGGAAGACTGCCTTGGTTGTTAAGGCTGCTTCAACTCCACCTGTCAAGGTACATGGATAGCCTCTAATCTTTCAAAAGTCTCTCTCTCTATATTATCTGTATGAACTGAATAATCTGATCCTGGACTTGTGTGTGTGTTTTGGTTTCAGCAAGGAGCAAACAGGCAACTGTGGTTTGCATCATCACAGAGTCTCTCTTACTTGGATGGCAGGTAATTTCAAAGACTTGATTTCTTTAAGCTTTCATGATCCTCAAGACGTGTAGACTTTATAGAAAATGAGAGATTGTTGTGAATCTGCAGCTTACCTGGCGACTTTGGATTTGACCCGCTTGGTCTTTCAGACCCAGAGGGTACTGGAGGGTTCATCGAGCCAAGATGGTTAGCCTACGGAGAGATCATCAACGGGCGGTTCGCTATGTTGGGAGCAGCTGGAGCTATCGCACCTGAGATTCTAGGAAAGGCCGGTCTGATTCCAGCAGACACTGCTCTCCCCTGGTTCCAAACCGGTGTGATTCCACCTGCAGGGACATACAGCTACTGGGCAGACCCTTACACACTCTTTGTTCTCGAGATGGCTTTGATGGGATTTGCTGAGCACAGGAGGTTGCAGGACTGGTACAACCCAGGATCTATGGGTAAACAGTACTTCTTGGGTTTAGAGAAAGGTTTTGCCGGTTCAGGTGACCCGGCTTATCCCGGTGGACCTTTCTTTAACCCTCTTGGGTTTGGGAAAGATGAGAAGTCGATGAAGGAGTTGAAACTCAAGGAGGTCAAGAATGGTAGACTGGCAATGCTCGCCATCCTAGGCTATTTTGTGCAGGGACTAGTGACCGGTGTGGGTCCTTACCAGAACCTTCTTGATCATTTGGCGGATCCCGTCAACAACAACGTCTTGACCAGCCTCAAGTTCCACTGAGTTGATCCGGTTCTCTTGTATCCTACAATCTTGTAGCTTTCTCTTGGTACCACCAGCTTGCTTCTTCGTGTTGTACCAACTTGTGTAAACATATTCATATTTTGTAAGAAATGACAATGCCAGTGACCATAAAGAACAACTTCTAGGATTAATGGTTGGTATTTCCAGTTAACATATCTAAAAGATCTTTATGAAGTCATTGACCCGTGATGCTTAAAAGGTACTCATCTCAAAGACTGAAGAAACCCAGTTCATAAACTCTATTAGAGGGGTTGGGAGTTTTTCCTTTTGATAATAGATTTTTTTGCCATTGTCCATGAAAATCTACAAGTTGAAAAGAACACAATCCTGTTCTTCACCATGTATTTTTGTGTCTCCAAGAACTATCTTGTCCGGATTGGTTTAAGAAGGGAAGATGTTAACAGAGAAAGAAAGCCAAGAAAAAACATACCTCAGGGACTGTTGGGAGCTATTTTCATATACCTATAGGCAATGATGACCATAAAGAGATCCAAAGAGAATGAACAACCAAGAAGGAATTATTGTTATGTATAATAAGCTGAAAAGAACACTGTTTCCATATAAACATATTAACAAATCATCACTAATAATCAAATTTCTTTTTCCAAAAGAATCATCGCTTAAATGAAAAATCTCTCAAGCTTATACTACTGATCTCATTCTGAGTTCTTATTTGTGCAGGTCCAGGAGGAAGCTCCACAGCTGAAGAAGAAGAAGAAGAAGGCTTCTTGTCTAAGTCTTCTTCTTCTCTAAACCTAGAATGATACTTTACGGAAGAAGAGGAAGGTTCTTGCTGAGACTCAAGATCCCAGGTGTCGAAGTCAGAGTTTCTAGGAGACAAGGAATTCGCAAAGCTTTCATCAGCGCTTCTGCTTCGTTTGTGGGCGTTGCGGAGAAGATGGATAGGAGAAGAACCGTGTGTAGGTGTAGCTGGACGGCTAGAGAAAGGGGTCGTTGACTCTGAGCTTCTTCCATGTTTGATCTGCTTCTTTGCTGTGTGATGCCAACTCTTTAATGCTACTGCCACTCTCTCATTGAACACTGTTGGTTTCATCTTCGAACCCATCTAAAACAATATTCACCCAAAAAATCAAAAACCTTCAGAATAACTCTTTGCTTAGTTATGTCTTTTGTGTCTCTCTGTGTGTGTGTGACTTAAGTTACCTGAGTAACAAGAGCGTAAAGAGGAAGAGTAACGTAGCTGCAAAGAACCTGTACAATAACTCTGCAAGATCCACAGAGAAAGAAGAAAAGAAAAGGGATGGTTAGACTTCTCTGCTTCTATGATTGGTTAAAGCATTTTACTTACCCAACTGAAATTCTGATGACCACATCTACAGTGCTGTTGTGGAAACAGTTATTGAGCTTGAACTCATACTGTAGAAAGTAGAAACAAACAAGTGTGTATTTCAGTGAAGGATGATGGAGGACTATGGAATTGCTTGGCTTAATTGCTTACCGTAGTCCAGGCAAAGAAAGCTAGTTGGAACGCATTCTGCAAATTGGCAAAAACAAAATATTTAAAAAATTATTATTATTTTGAGGCATTTTTCTTGCCAAGGAAAAAAATAATGTGAAAGTATGCATACCGTGAAAAGGACTAAGTGGACGAGGAAGAGAATGAAACGTGGACGACCGAACCAGAAGAGATGATCACCGGGCTGAACAAGCGGCATCCCTTTCACTATCTCTCCTTTTTCTTGGATTAGAAGTCCTAGTTTTGTTATTATCACTTGAAGTTTTGTCCCAACTATAAGTATCACCTGCAGTTTGTTTCACATATCCATCCTTGTTAAAGAGACGAAACCGGAAAAAAATGCTTCTTTTAGAGGTTTTTTGTTTTTGCTTACGACTAAGGGAATGAATGGTTGCCAGAGGTAAGAATTCAATCCTGTTCATAAGAAAGACATACATAGCAAGTATATTAGTTTTCTGGGACGGTTATAAAGTGCATAATGTAGCAATGTTTTGAAGATGATGAGTGTACCGTGTGTGTTGGTCAGGAGGAAGAGCACGGCGACAAACCAGATCACCGGACTGTAAGATATAAGCAATTAAAAACATCATATCAGACTAAGAGGTAAGTAGTGAACTGGTTTGAGTTTGTTTCAATACTACAAACCTGATTTCGACTATGGTTTTGAAGTCTTCCTCCAATGATCTCTGAATGTACTTCCGGAAGTCGAACCTCGAGTCACTCCCAGGAGCCAAATGAGCCTGAAGAAGGAAGCGTTTCCGCAATGCAGTAAGAACCTTTTTCTTGGCTGATCTTTTTCAAATAATATTAAAAGATCAAAATGAATTGAGTAATTTTCTTTTTTTTTGTACCATGATGAAACCATGTCTCAATGTTAAGTAATCAACTTTGGTTACAGATCCAAAGAACTGTCTGAAGAAACATACAATCCACAGCGTAATACTCGTTTTGCTCCAGAAGTTTAGATGTCTACGCCCAAAAGATGTATCCCTCGCAAACCTAAACCTCTCGGGATCTGTATTTATTCGAAGAAAAATGCATCACTAAAGATTTACACTCAGTTTCATCCACTCTAAGCTATATGTATCTAAATATACCGTGCATATACTGATATTCGATGGTCTTTGTCTCTTCTTCCCACCTCTTCCATCTTCTCATCTGAGGGTTAGAGAAAGAAACAAAAACAATCTTAAGGGAAAAGAAGGAAAATCTCAACCAGTTTTTGACCACAATATATATATATATATATATAAGAAAAGTACCTTGGTCTTGCCCAAGGCATAAGTAATAATGCAGTAGATCACATGACAAACAGCAAGAACAAAGATGAATATATGCAGCTGATGCATCCCGTAGGACGATACAAAAGCAACTTTTCCCTGGAAGTTAACAAAACATTAGAAGAAGAATCATCTAGTGGATTTTGTCGAGAAAGATTTTGAATTCAAACCTTCTCTGCACACTTGTCATAACCTTTGGTAGCCAAACTCCTTCGAGGAGGAATGAAAGATTCGACTAACTCGAGAAGCTTTCGACCAGAGTTTTCTTCGTCCGTTCCTGTATCTTTTTTCTTAGGTGGATACCTTTCCAACTCTTGGGATTTACTGCAAGGGCGCATTGATGCTGCGAGGCTCTCGGAGATGCAAATTTGTGAGATATAGTTTTGTCCAATTGTTAGCAGTAGTGATATGAATCCCATCAGCATAAGCTCTGCATATTTACATTTTATTTAATACTAGTATGACATGAATCTTTTTGGAGGGAAATGATATATTTTATGTCAATACCTGCTTTCACTTTTTCTAGAGCTTCGTAGAGAGCCTTTTTATTCTTCCTTTTAAACCACTGTCATAAGAAGATGATAAAGAACATGGACTGTTATTTACGATAGGTATCAGAACGAGTACACATGTATCCAACACAAGAGATGTAAAACCCTTTTGGGTTTTGGCAGTTTCAAACATAAATAACTTATAATTAGTAAGATCACTTATGACTTTTGGGATGATAATGAAGAACTAACCAGACACAAAAACAGAGGAAAAGAAAAAAACAGAGAACCAAGAAGTAAAATAGAGAATCAAGAACTAAACAGAGAAACAAGCAGAACTAAACAGAAAACAGAGAATCAAGAAATAAACAGAGAAACAAGAATCAAGAGAAGTAAAAAAAAAAAGAAAGGACTTACGGTTCCTAATTTGTGAATCAGTTTCTCAATGACAATAGAAATCAGAAGCAAGAAGAAGCAAACCACGGCGACCGCCCACGTGGATGTCTGCTGTAGCGTTCTTTCATCCACCTTATCCGCCATTAGAGCTCACAGAACAACCTCAAGCTCAAAAAAGGCCTTCCTTTCGAAAGTTTTCTCCCCGTAAATGCTATCTAATATAAGTACAGTTTCCACAGAATTTTTTTTTAAAAATAAAACGCAGTTTGATATATATTCCTTTTGTTTGTCCTCTTCTTTTTTTTTTTCTTGGTTTATTTGCAATCATGAGATAAGTCTTTATGCCATAAATATAAACAGAGAGATAGAGAGAGGAAGGTGAAAGAAGACGACCGGCGAGTAGGCATATCTTGAAAAATGAAAAGTTCAAAGTTTTTGACTTTGAAACCATTTTTATTTATGACTTTTTCAAAAACATCCCGTGTGTGCCGTTATGTATTGTTGTGTTATTCATTAAATTTAATGATTCAGTATACCTTCTCCTCCTGCATGTGTTTCTTTTGTTTTAATTGTGAATTAACTATTCACATTCTTATGTACTCGAAAAGAAAGATTACTTAAAGTTGCCGATAAAAAAAAATTTTAAGATACATTTAAAAAAGTTTTTGTTACAAAAATAATTTATAAAAAAAAAATAATCAACATAACTTTTATAAAAAATATAATGTTATATTCTTTGGGTTAACTAATTTAGATTTAGGATTTAGAGTTATATGGTGGAGGTTTGGAGGAAAATGTTTAAAATTAAAAAAAAATAAAAAAAATATTAATTTAAAAAAAAATAAAAAGATTTGTTTGATAAATTATTGAAGGTTATTTTTATGATAAAAACTTTTAAAAAAAATATTTGAAAAATTTGACCAAAAAAAAGTTTACAGATAAGTTATATTTAATCAGAAAATGTCCGAAATTCACAGTCTTCTCAAGTCGTTGACGTATCGAAAGTTCCCTCCAAGTAAGGGAGTTTTCTCGAAAATCTGAAACTCGTTGTGCATAGATGTGATAGGGCCATGACTTGAAGCTTACCTTTTGGACTTTCAAATTTAAATAAACTTTGATAACATCCCAGTCAATGAATCGTATATCAAACCGAACACCAAAACTAATTCTAATATGACATTCATGTTTGTCTTACATTTAGTATATACATATACTTTTCTAATGATCCACAATTTTTGGTATTTTAAACAACATTTATCTCTTCATTCTTTTTTTTTTTTGCCGACAAAACCTTTGATATTATTAGATCACTCCAAAAAGCTACCTACATGAGGTAGCCAGACAGGAGCTTCAACACCAACGAAAGCAGAGAAATCTGCACGGTCTCGAGCTACCTTTGCGAGACAGTCGGCCAAAGAGTTCATACCACGAGGTATATAAGAGATAAAGAAAGAATCGAATAACTTTGAGCTTAAACTGATTTCTTCTATCATCTGTGCCATATATGGCCATTCTTCCACCTCTTGGATCAGCTTAACAAGCACTATGCAGTCTGTTTCAAAGTGCACGCTGCGGTATCCATGTTCTCGCATCATCTGCATGGCCCATAGTACTCCTTCGGCTTCGGCATGGAGAGGGGAAGCAGTATGGCTGTGACATTTCAGACCCAAAATACTTCTCCGTTCTCCCTCCCACAACACAAAGCCCACTCCTGTCTTGCTTTGTTCACTCACCCAGGACGCGTCCACCTGGCACCGGTTGCCAGTCCTTCTTGCTGCATAGTCTGAGGGCCATGTGTCACCAGATTCTTCCGGGAAGTCTTCGTCTTCTTCTGTTAGGGTGATCTGCGCTTGTGTCCAAGCTTTGGCTTCGGATTTTGCTAGTTGTAGTGTGTTCATGGGAGAGGTATCTGCTCCATTGAAAAGCTTATGGTTCCTTGCCTTCCATAGATACCACAATATCCATGGAAACACTGCCAGTGTCTCCTTCCCGACCCCTTGTTCTTGCGCTCTCCATAGGAGGTGATCGATATTTGTGAAGAGGCTGTCTCGCGGAAATAGGCCCGGGGGGATGGTATATCCGATAGCGCCCAGCCTTGTAGAGCAGGGGGACACTCAAAAAGGATGTGGTTGATCGTCTCTTCCTCCGCTCCACACCGTATACAACTCCTATCAGTCGCGCAATGTCGATCGCACAGCCGACTCGCCGCCGTCACAAAACCTGAAATTGCTTGCCAAAGGAAGTGTTTGATTTTTCTTGCGGTTTTTAATTTCCATACCTCCTTTTTAAGCCTTGTTACGCTTGGTTCCACTGCTCCCGGTTCCATTGCTGCTTTCCTCTTCCCATTAACCACTTCATAGCCCGTCCGCACTGTATACGATCCAGATTTCGAGTGTTCCCAAGGATCTTGCCCACATCTTCTTCTGCCACCAGTTCTCTGATCAAATTTTCGTTCCAGTTTTTGGTATCGGGAACCAGGAGGTGATGGACTTTAAGGTTTGCATCATACGCCTCCTCTCGCGGGGTCGCTGGTCTAGCTGGTTTTCCGGGTAGCCAACAGTCCTCCCACACCTCCGTGTCAGCCCCTGTACCGATAGACCGGACTAGGCTCTCGCTCAGGACTGTTCTAGCTGTCCAGATACTGCGCCACCCGTAAGACGGGTTGTTGGCTCTTCCAACCCGTAGTGGATTCGAGTGTTTGTAGTATCGTCCCTTCATAACTCTAGCTAGGAGCGAGTCTGGATATATCAGTAACCTCCATACCTGCTTGGCAAGTAATGCCAGATTAAAGTCCTGCGAATCTCTAAAACCAAGCCCTCCTTCCTCCTGGGAGACACAAATTTTATCCCATGCCACCCAGTGTAAACCTATATTGTTGGCTTTTGTACTCCACCAGAATCTAGAAATGGCTCCTGTCAGTTTTTTATGGATCTCTTGTGGCAGGAGAAAGCACGACATCGTATAGGTTGGGACTGCTTGGGCTACTGACTTTATTTGAATCTCTTTTCCACCTTTGGATAGGTTTTTGCCTTCCCATGTATTAACTCTTGAGTTTAGCCTGTTTTGTACGTATGCGAAGACTTGTCTCTTAGATCCACAGATTTTTTCCGGAACCCTAGGTACATACCCATTCCTCCTTCTTTGGTAATCCCTGTTACCCTCTTCAGGTTTTGTTTTGTGGACGTTATGACCTTAGAACCGAACAGAACCGAAGATTTTTCTTTATTCAGTTGTTGTCTTGAGGCGTAACCATACACGTCAATGATCCTCATCAACTCCTGGCACTGGCTTGTTTCTGCTCTGCAAAAGAAGAGACTATCGTCAGCAAAGAGGAGGTGTGAGATCGCTGGGCAAGATCGAGCAATCTTTAGTCCCGTAATCTTCCTAGTTCGCTCTGCTTCTCGAATTTGAGATATTAAGACTTCTGTGTAGAGTATAAATAGAAAAGGCGATAAAGGGTCGCCCTGCCGGAGACCCCGGGAAGGAATTATACTGCCTCTAGCATCTCCGTTAATCAAGATACTATAGGAAACCGAGGACACGCAACTCATGATTAGCTGGATCCATTTCTGGTCGAAACCCATCCTCTCCATCGCAGCTTTGAGAAAATTCCATTCCACCCTATCATAGGCTTTACTCATGTCCGTTTTAATGGCAATAAAATTGTGCTGGCAGCTCTGGTTCGTCCTCAAGGCATGGAACATTTCCTGTGCCACGAGTATATTATCGGTAATCAAGCGACGAGCCACAAAGGCCGATTGCGTTTCAGAGATTATTTTGGGTAAAATCTTCTTGAGTCTGTTGGAGAGGACCTTTAAAATGACTTTGTAACTCACGTTACATAAGCTAATGATGCGGAACTCATTCATCGACATCGGTCTCTCCGTCTTGGGGATTAAACAGATGTTCGTATGGTTTATACGCTCATCGAACTCACCAGTCTCGAAGAAATCTCGCACCATGCCAGTAACATTTTTCCCTATTACGCTCCAGAACCGTTGGTAAAAAAGGCTCGTCATTCCATCTGGTCCAGGGGCCTTCTCAGGGTTGATTGCGAAAACCGCATCCTTGATTTCTGTATCTGTGACATTCGCTGTTAGGGTATCATTCATCTTCTCTGTCACCGTCGCGGTAATGCACCGGATACTTTCTTCTAGCTCTGAAGGGTTGGTCGTCTCAACGAGGTTTCCAAAGTACTCCACTGCAACTTGTTCGATACCGTCCTCCGTTTCCACCCAAGTTCCCATTGCATCTTTTAACTTTGTGATACGATTCCGGGCACGACGCTGTTTGGTCTTCGCGTGGAAATACTTCGTATTCCGATCACCTTCTTTCAGCCATAAAGCCCGGCTCTTTTGTCTCCAATACGTCTCTTCTTCTCTATACGCCGCACATAATTGCCACTTGAGTTCCAGTTCTTCTTCTGTCGATATATTATCATCATTCTGCAGAAGGTCAATCTTGTGTTTCAATGATTCGATCAGCTTATCAGAGTTTGAAGGATTGCTTTTCTTCCATCTCGATATTGCCTTCCTGCACCCGAAACAGCCTCTCCCCCAAATTATCGGGTCTCCCTGCCTCTGATCGCCCCCAACCCTCTTTAACTGCCGCCGAGAAACCCTGTTTACCAAGCCATCGTTTATCGAAACAAAAGCTGCGTCTTGGTTTCTTCTCTCGAGTTCTTATTCTAGCCAAAACCGGCCGATGATCGGAGCCCCATCTCAACAAATACTCCACATCTGTGTGGGAAAAAAGATTATGCCAATCTTCGTTACCTATGGCCCTATCCAGCCGACACTAAATGCGCCCATTTTTCCTCCTCCCCGCCCATGACATTGAATTCCGTTTAAAGGGGAAATCGATCATGCCACAATTGGCCAGCATAGTTTTAAAAGGGATGAAGGATGCCTCAGGTCTCTTTCGGCCCCCCTTTTTTCTGCATTACTCGTTATTTCATTGAAATCCCCTATCATCATCCAAGCTCCCGTCCTTGTAATGCTTGTTCTCGTAAGCCTTTCCCACACATTTTATCGGTATTCCACCATCGGATCACCATAAACAAACGTAATAAAAACTTTATGTCCTTCAATCTGCGCTTCAATGTCAATCATACGATTGTTAGAGTACACAATGTTCACCGCAGAGTCATTCATATAAAACAAAGCCAGTCCACCGCTTGTACCCGAGGGTTCCACGGTGAATAAATTCTCATACCCAAACTCAAACTGTAAGTTTTGCAAAAAAGAAAAATTATTTTTTGTTTCTGAAAGAAAAAGAAAACTAAGATGGAACCAGCGATGCAACTCCTTTAGGTGTTGCTTAGTCAAGTAGGCTCCCGTCCCTTGACAATTCCATGCAATTACGTTCATATCTGAGCACTGGGTGGTTTCTGGGACACCACCGAACCGGATACACTGGGTTTCCTGCTTTTTAGGGCAGAAGGATACACCTCATTGGGAGGGACTTGTGGCGTAGCTCGGTTAATGGGAGCTTGTGCCTATCTCGTCGTCTTGTTGCGTGGGGACGATCTTCCCCGTCCCGCAAGTTTTTTAGATGCAGCTGCACCCTTGACTTCTGGGCTTCTTGGGATCCTCTTCTTCTTTCCTGCATGGATATTGTTCAAACCACGGTTAGATCCCTTTACTGTTGTGGCCGAGTTTAGAGTGCGTCCACTCGTTGTGTCTAGCTTTTCTTTCTCTCTGAGGTTAGTAGTCTGTGGTCCTTTCTCCTCTTTCTCCTTTACTGGAGCTACTTCTTTTTCCTTCTCTAGCCTCTCGGTACTGGCTTCCTCTGGTTGCTGAGTGTAAGGACTCACCACTTCCTTTTCCAGTCTTGCTCTTTTCATCTCTTCTTCTTCCTCCATAAGATCATCAATCTCATCCATATCCTGCATCTCCTCGTCTATCACCTGCTCGTTCCCTGGCTCTGAGAATTGGTTCACCATCTTCTCGAAAGCCTCATCGTCCAATAAGTCCTCATCCTCCTCTATAGGGTTCACCTCCGACAGAGGGTTTTGGTTCTCGTTCTCTTGTTGGGCGGCCCTTGTCTCAGCTTCTCTATGCACGCTTAGAGTTTGGATCCTCGGGGAGTGATTCTGTTTGCTGCGTTCCTTCTCCAGAACACCTGAAGCCGGTTCCCTGATGATAAGAGTGCCCCTCCCCTGTGTAGGAAGAGCACGAAAGTTTGGACTTTCCTGGGCAATAGCCTTTCCTTTTAAACTCCTCCTTTCAACTTCCTCAGCTTCTCCCGCTTCCATATTTGATCCATCACGATGGGTTTCCCCTTCAGAGTTTTGCCTCACAGGTCTCCATTCTTTGCTCGATCGTCGAGGTGATCGCTGTTTGTGAGCTTGAGGTCTTCCTCTGAGTCGTGGGTGATCGAGATTTGCTGTGACTGTTCGTTGAGAGTCTGGCGAGGCCCAGCGCTGTGGCCTATTGCGGCTTTCACTTTTATCCTCTACATGCATACGTTTAATCCTTTGCTCGTCTGATGTCCAGTGAGAAGACCCCGAATTAGGTCCGTTCCGAAATCCTCCTTCCCGCCCACGGTGATACGTTGCCCTTTGTTTAGATGAGGGATGATAAGGGTGGAATCTCTCCCGATCTCGGGGATATTGGTAATTGTTTGGTTTGTCCAATCTCGACCATACGTCTTTATTACGCATCTCTTGATGTTCACTGCTCTGGAGCCTACCGTCGTGGTCTCTTCTGATAACAGCCGGTGGCGAAGCCTTACGATAGGCTCTGTCCAGATCCTGTCTGTCTCATACTCTATCATGGCTCTGCCCGGTCTTCGATTGTTGTTTGTGTTCTTGTACTCTTCCACGTATTGCTCCCACATGCTGCGGGATTGAGAAAGCCTCCATGGTCGCTTTCTCCTCCATCTCATGTTGAAGGATGCATGCTATTCGATTCTTTTCCTTTTGTATCTCTGTGAGTTCTGGACAAGTTCCTTCTTCATGGGATATGCGTTTACAGGTGAAGCAGTGTATGTGCAGATCTTCGTATTTCAAGGTTACCCTTATGATATAACCATTAGCGAACCCAGCTCTCCTCTCAAATTGGAGGGGTTTGTGAGGGGTAAAACTCACTCTCTAGTTTAGGTTAGGTTTAGATTGGGGAAAAGACAATCGTGGGCTGAATCCTGTTAGAACTTAAAGAATGAATAAGATTGTATTGACGAATAAGGATTACAAAGATGATTAAGATGAATACAAAGAAATCTCTAAACGATTTTGAATGATAATATATGTGATAGTTCGTAGAAAAGTCCGTCCCTTTCTCTTCATTTCTTCCTCCTTTAAATAGCCTTAGGTCCCGTTTAACTTCTCCTGATTAGTCTCCGAGATCGCCTCCGTAAACTGAGGGATTTGCAACAGCTTCCTTTTGACCGAATCATACGCCTATATCTTCGTATCCTAGGCTGTTTTATTAGGTTCCTGCGAGAGAAGCCGGACCTCTTCCTCGTGACCTCTTTCTCGTGACCTCTTTTATCGAAATCCTTGGAAGTAGCCTCCGTCCTTAGGTGAGCTCCATTCTCCTTTGAAATGACAATTCACGCGTGGCCCACTATTAGGCTTAATTTGATTGATCTGCTAATTTCAGCTAACGGGCCATATTTGGGCCCAACAGTTGCCCTTAGCTTTCGAGAAAAGATACTTTTCTCGGGAGCTTAGACCTAGCCGCCGAATCTTAATTTTTTGTTGAGATAATGATTACTCGTGATCTTCTCTCGAGGATATCTTTTACTCGATCCGACGGATACGATTGGACTTAACGAAATCAACGACTCAGATTAAAAAGGATCTCGAAATAATTATCTTCCGATTCTCGAGGCTTGATGGGATATAAAGCTGTTTACATTAACTCCAACTTCCCCACTCTCTCCACGCCTCGATTCGGTTTCCCCAGGTAACTTCTTCTGGTTCTTTCTACTTTACTGTTTTTTTTAACAGCCTTTTTCTTATAAGTTCGAAACGAGGTTCGAGTTGATTCTCTCTAAAGTTTTACTTCGCGAATTCTAGTTTATCAATTCCAGTTTCTTTTTATTTTTCCCGATCTCTTTTCTTCGTTCCCTGTTATGTCTGGACCGAAAGAAGGCGCTGGTGAAACCGGAATTTCTGCCACCGATGCTCGAATTATGAAGGTGAAACAAGAGGTGGGTGAGTCCATGAAGAAGGCTGATAAGAGGAAGAAAGCTAAAGAATCGATAGCCCAGAGAGTTTCCAAACGAAACAAAAGGACCGGTGGTTCCGGTGAGAATCTACCCTCCGGATCCCACTCGCCTTCGGCGTTGAGGAGTCAGGAGGTAGTTAACCTTATGGTCCAGGCTCTGGGTCGTAAGGAGTTAGCTAGGGTTTGTGAGGATCACGAAACCACCGAGACGACTCCAGAAGGCTGGTTCTGTGTTCACGAGAACTACATATCCAAGAGTCATCTTAGATTTCCTCTCCCTAACCTTCTACTAGATCTCCTCGATCACTACCAACTAGCCCTTCCCCAGCTTTGTCCTTCCGTTATCAGGGTGATAAACGGTTTCCTTACTAGGTCCAAAGAGGAAGGAGTCGCTGTTGGGATTAACGATTTGATGAGCCTCTTTTCGATAAAGGAGAGTGCTTAGAAAGAGGGAGGTAGCGGGACCTATTATCTCGCGGGTCGTCCCAGGTTAGGTATCTTTAAGTTTTCCAGCAGAGATGACGATTGGCGGAAGAAGTATTTTTATGTGAAGATTGACCCTTCAACGGTTCCTGTGGGTCGTGCCCTTAGGACCGTTTGGTCTGATGCTTCTGGTTAGGATTACTAGGATTGCATTCATATACTTCTATTTGTAGTATCCTGATGTATGCCTTGTATCATTTACAGATATTGAAGATCCTCCCACGCTTACTGGCAAGCTTACCAGGGCTCTCTTTCGGAAGTTACAGCAAACTCCGTGCACCTGGGCGTCGTACACTACCTCTCGAATAGGTGCGGCCAGGTTTCCGGATCGATATCACGCTTCTTTCTTAACTCCAATCCCGATTGCAGAGTTGGAAGGTAATATGCTTATTTAGCTTCATATATATAACTTGTTTTTATGATGTTTGAGTTCTGAAAGAGTTTGTTGACGCAGTTTCTGAAGGTGACACGGTGGTAACAGTTTCAACGGGAGCTAGTACTTCTGAAACTGAAAGAACTCGATCAACCAAGATGCCTCTTCAACCGTCGTTCCGATCTAGGGGTAGGCCAGCGAAAGCAGCCAGCACCTCTCGTGGAAGTGAAAAGAACCAGGGAGGATCTTTCCTCAGCTCTGTGAAAGAGGTTCTTGACGATGGAGCTTCTGCTCCGGTTAAGAACGCTAACCCTACTGAAGAAAAGGGAGCTCAGGAGAAAATTCCTCGACCTGACATTCGGGTCACGGAAGTTGAGCCTCAGATGACCAAAGATCCTTCCGAGACTGACCTTCCCAGGAGCAAGAGGTCACAGACCGATCAAGGTGACAAACCTTCCAGGTCCTCCTCATCATCCTCGAGGGGAGGAACCGTTGGGTGGAATTTTTTGCATTCAAAGCCTGGATCGATTCTTGACGATCCGTGGGGTCTGGCTACGCTGATGAGGCACATGAAGCGGACATGGTG